>VDFB02000013.1:179139841-179212905 GCA_007258455.2 Sequoia sempervirens
TTTGAATAGCATCGAGAAATGCATTTCCCTTTATTAATGTTAGGGTTGGGTTGGAGCAAGAGATGTCATGATTTGTGGAATGTTTTGAGTGATATTGTGGGATGGGGGTGTGGAGAAATGGGAATGGTGTGGATGAGATTGGAGGAAATGATGTCTCCACTATGGTACTCATGTCAAAATATGAAGGTAACTTGGCTCCTTGTTTTGCTAATTCAAGCATGCATAATGAAGGGTTGAGCCTCATCATGATGTTGATGATTTTATGGTTTTCTGGATTTTGAAGCATTTCAGTCATGAGTCATGAGTCATTCCAAAGGTAAGATCTTCTCCTTTGTTTTCCTCTTGCAGATTTTGTGATGATGTTGGAAGGTTAATCGTGAGAGTACCTGACCCAATGGGATTCATTTCAGGAGTGGTTTGACTTAAATCACTTGAAGCGGGTGTTTCTTTGTTGGTTTCCATGCTCTTCTTGTATTGAGATCTAGTTTGAACCATAAAATGAGGATCAATTTTCAAGAATAGGAAAGATGAATCTCTTGATTCTTTGGATTGATCTTTATTTTATGTCTCAAAGCGGAAAATTTTAGGATGTCTTGAGGATCGAAAGGTGATATGATGATGATGTAAAAGATGAATGATGTGGATGTTATGATCTTTTGGTAAATCTTGAAGGAGATACTAGGCTTTGAGGACTTTTGAATATGTTGCAGATTTTGATTTTGATTTGATTTTGGGATTTGTCCTTGATTGATTTTGATTTTGATTCGGATTTTTGAACAAATAGACCCTAAGATGTTTGGATGATTATCTAAGGGATAGATTTGATCAAAGGATGATAATTTGAATATGTGCGAGAAGAAGGATGCATCTACCCACACCTATCCAAACAAGATGATAGTTTCACTAAGCATATGAAGAAGGATTCATCTACATATACTAAGCTAAACGATATGGTTTTGATAACTTTTGACTAAGCATATGCAAAAGGATACATCTACACATACCTAGCCAAAGGTGATTTTGATAATGTTTTCAAGGATTTAGTCTCAAGGATTTTGATGATTTTGATTTTTCCAAAAAGCCTAGTATTAAGGATGATTTCAAGATTTTCCAAAAGGTGATTGTGAGATGATGTTTTGTTTTGATGTTTGAAGGATGGATGAAAAAGATTTTGATTTTCTTTGATCCTAAGATGAACCTAAAAAAGACACTTTGTTTGCCTAGACCTAGGTATTGAAGAACAAGCTTTTCTCTAAACAATATGTTCAAACTCTCTAAAAAGATTTGGGTTTTGGAAGTAATAGAATGAATACAAACTGGGATTGTTCCTTGAAGCCTTTTTGTAAAAGTTGAAAAGTAGTCTTTGTCTGACTTCGTATAGAATAGAGAGACGTTCTTGATGGGCTTTCAGACTAAGGGCTTTCACCTTTGGTTTTTGATCTTGACTTTGCGTGAAATCATTGGAGACACATGTGTGGGGTTCAATTGTTTTTAATCTTTGCTTAATGGATTCTTTTTTTACCACAAACACACTCTTGATTAGCTTTCAAACTAAATGTCCAATGTCTCAACTTCGTCTCATTTCACAAGGTATATTATGTGAAACTTTGATGAATTTAAGGCAAGGGTTACCTATTGTTTAACTTTAGTGGGAAAATTGAGATGTAAATTCAAGTGCTTAGAAACCTCTAAGGATGTAATCCCAAGGGCAAGCAATAACACGAGAATTTGGTCAATGGTATTTTCCTCCTAAAGGGTTTGAAATTTTGAGGATCATGTTGAGTGTTTGTTTTCAAATGTTTTCGAACAAGCAAAGCGTTTGTAACCACAAGCAATATGACATCCTAGCTCAATTGGTACATTTTTCTTAGTGGGCTTGCC
This sequence comes from Sequoia sempervirens, assembly GCA_007258455.2. Classification (NCBI taxonomy): domain Eukaryota; kingdom Viridiplantae; phylum Streptophyta; class Pinopsida; order Cupressales; family Cupressaceae; genus Sequoia; species Sequoia sempervirens. The sequence continues at coordinate 179,141,723 of VDFB02000013.1, forward strand.
TCATGCCCTTCATAGAAGAGATGATTTTACATGCAACCAAGGAAAAAGTATAAAAGTATGTTAAGAATGAAGTCTTAACCTCTATACTTTAACCAAGATCGAACATGGCAAGTAACTTCTTGGAATCTAAGTTCCAATGCACCACTTTGATAAACTCACTCAATGGATCAATTGGTCACTACAAAACAAGGGTTCTATTTTAGACTTTTAGTTCGTGGAGATTGACCCATACGAAAAGAGTCCCCTTTCGGATCCATCTTGTTGGAATCCAACCCGTGATATTGGTGTTTACTCCAATACCCACATTTATATCCTGGTTGGAAATACTCTTGGCTTTAGAGTGTTACCAGTTGAGTTGTTCCCTTGGGTGAGTACTTTTTCCCCAAGGCAGGCCCTCTAGGATAAACAAAAGCAAGCAAAGACAAAATTGTAACTCGATCAATCTTTGACGACACAAAGAAAGAGAATATATGCGATGATGCTCTACTCACACTCGCACAAGATTTTGTTCAATTTTAAACCCAAACTGAAGTGTGGAGGCAATCTTTTATGCAACTTAATGTCATCAAAAAAAATTTTGATTCTCAAGATCATTGTGAAGCATGAGAGAAGTGCATACGCCTTTTTAGATGAGATTACTTTGAATAAGAGATTACAAAACATGAAAAACACATGTTCATTTTAAGCCTCAAAGCAATGATGAATTTGTTTTAAAGCACCAAATGAAATATGAGTTAGCCTAAAATAGAAAATTAAAGCATATGACAAACTCTCCAAGCATTTTGAAATGTTCATTTTTAAAAACCAAAGGCGAGTTAGCATGAAACAAAAAATTAAGGCATGAAATGGAAGCCCTTAAGCATTAAAAAACGCTTTGTGAGTTTCAAATTTTGATGCTCAATTCTTCAACTCCAACTTTGCTTTCGTTTTCGCTCAACTCCAACACTTGATTCCAATGTCGATTTCACCTTCGCTTTCCTTTGTGGTCTTTTGTTAGCCTTCTTGTCTTCCCTCTTTTGCTTTCCTCGTTTTCGTTTTGCTTTCCTTGTACCTTTTCCTTCCATCAGCCTTTGTTTGCTTTTGTACCTATTTAACAAAAAAGACAATTATGTGATATTTTAGAACATTAAATCCACTTTGATTATTAATTCCAAACAATAACATAATTTCTATTTGAAAAAAAACAAATGATTTGGATGAGTATGATAATAAGAAAAGCATTTATAAGTGGATCATGCTTTGACATTAATTGCATCAAGAGGGTACCACACTTGTTAGATTCATTTTTTTTCCTCATCAAATTTTCTCTACACCATCTCTTGAAAACTTTCACTATCTCAAGGTAATCATAATAAATGTAATAATATATATATTTATGACATTTATTAGAAGATTAATAAATCACAAGTATAGTGATAGAGCATAAGAGAATATTTGAATCATGAGTGAATCAAAACAATCCAATGTGAATTTACCAAGTTAATCTATTTAATCCCTAGCATATTACATCAGTAAATAACATGTGGCTTTAATTTCAATGTTATTTGTGGATTTTATATCAATAAAGTCAGGGACAAAAGCATATGCATCTCAAAATTAAATGCCTGCACTATTTCAAAAAAAATCAAAGCAAGTGACAAAAGGAGCCAACATTTTAATGGTAAAAACAGCGATGACTTAACCATGCAAATCAGACAGTGCAGTTCAAGGCATTTATGGTGTTCTCAAGTTGGTGGAGTCATATTTTAATGATAAGAAAACAATGCATCGCCCAAGAATGGAAAAAGTTAACAGATAGGTCGGTACTTGAAGGCAGGAAATGGTAGACTGGCCATAATTCATAGGGATGTTGTAGCATACCTCTCGCGCAAAATTTAAGTCCGTAGAAATTCACTTTCCTAACATCCAAGCCTACACACCCTAAACTCAATAGTTGTTGGCTTTACTGAACAAAGACTTCACATCCACCTACTACATTTAATATGGTCACAAGAAGATCCATTCCAATCTTTATTGGGAAGTGATGGACGTCGGCAGTTTGTAAAGTTACTCAAACTCTGGATATTATCAAACTACTATCATCATGTTAACACTATACACAGAAGACCTCATAAGGATTCTCAATGCGTGGCTACTAGACAAGAAACATACAGACTACGACATGAATGCATGGAAGCAATCATCAGGTTTTAAAAATATCTCAAGCTATACGCAACAATAGTCACCTCTCACCATCCATTCATAACTCTCAGAAGCCATTTTGACACTTCACTTTTAATAAGGTGTGTTTCTTTTAATAGAATGCCTCATATTCGATAGTAGAAAAACAAGCTTTGATTATTAACCGTTAAAATCTCTAAGGTGCTCAGATATTGTAAAAGGTGAAGCCACTGGGAAATTCTTCAAGTAGTAAATTAGATTTTTTTGTCCTCATTTGTCTTTAAGAAGAACATTTGACTATCACAGCGGGCACTAGTGAGAGGAAAACAAAGGACTCATACAGGTCAGACTCCTATAGTCCTCCATACGAGGATCAATATGTAGAAAATCATTTTAGTGATCGTCCTGGGAAAAGTGAATTAGATAGCAATAGGAATGATAGTGGTTATCAGGACAATGAATGATATGAGAATTCCTTCAAGACAAACAATTAAATTTGATGCTCAATGTATTTGGCTGGGGTTCAACTTAGGGAAACATTTACCATTGCTTCCAGAGAAATATTTAAAAAATCATAAAGTGGCTTGACAATAGCCAAAATCTGCTAGTGGACAATAAGATTATGACACAACAGTAATGAACAACTTTTACTTATAGTGACACAAACAAACATTTACACGTATTCATCTTGATTCTTCACTAAAATTGTCTAGCTCTAACAACATTGGTATGCATCCAAGGAAACTCCATCGGTTTCAACCAAAAACAAAGGAAAACATACATGAACGACCTCCTACTATTACACCTAAAAGCAACAGCTTGAGTAGAAGTAAAACCTATTCTCCGGCTTTTGCAAACAAAACACAGAGCTTTTTATCAATATAGGAAAATTCAAACCAGATTCTGAGAAGCCCTTAGATCAGCTATATAATTTGTTTCATGCAGATGATTTAGGCTAAAAAAAAAACTAATAGCTAATGACTGTTGAATTAAAATGGATCCTAGGATTGCAGTTCGCAGTAAGGTTTCAAGCAAATGCTATTGGCAAGTGTAAAACAAAATTCCACAACCTATGTCAGCATCGACCCAGCCTGCGTTAGAATAGAAGCATGAAGAGGTACCTACACCATTTGTTTAATCGAATACTTCAAAGAAATGCAATGATATGGGCCTCTAATAGCTAAAACATACCTATAAAACTAAGAATGGATCCAAAATTTAACTGATAAACGTAGAGTCAGAACGAATACAAAATGGATAACTCCAGAAATTGTTAACAAATTTATTATTTATTTAATAGCTTTGCTAAGAGAAATTTAAGATTAAAAAGTATTTCATTTGTTTGCGAGTCATTATAGATTCAAGAAACTTCCTATTCAAGACCCCATAATGCATCTGTAATTCCTCAAACAAAAGTATAGGGAGCGTTTTAATTAACACAATGTAAGTAGAGAAGATTTCAAAATGTAAACATAGCAGATTACAAAATGTAGTGTGAGCCATCCTTCTAGCGCCAATATGAAGTACCTAAAAATTGCAAATGAACCATCTTAAACACTCATTAGGAGGGTTAGTTTACACATGCAAATCTACAAATACCTCTATGGAATAACATATCAATGTTTAAGAAATGCAACAATAACAAGGATCCAAAGACATTCAAAAACATGACATATACCTATTCCATATTGGATTGGTGTCAAATGTGCAAATGACCCTTTCCCAATCCTTGCTCAAAACTAAAATGATGAGATGCAATGGAGATGAAGAGAAAAATTAGTTCTCAAACCAAGAGAGTAACTTTGCATGTAGATGTAGATGGATTTGATGAAGAATGAGGCCTTTATTTATAGATTTTCTTGATGAGAGATTGGCCAAATGGATGAATGTGGGACTAAAAATAGACCAATGAAAAGAGGCCACTTGTCAACTTGCCATAGGTTGAGGGATGTGCAAGATTTGGGAAATGTGCCCAATAGAGGGAGTTTCAAATTCAAATTTTTGAAATAAATGTTGAGAGGGGGACATGAAAATGGGAAGTTAATGCAATGTTGGGGGGGACAAGTCAACTTGTCATCATTTTCAAACTTGAAGGAATATTCTATTTTTTATGCCAAGTTGAAGGAAAATAAGGATTTTAATAAATCAATAAATTGATTTATTTGTGCAAGTGGGAATATCTAGAGGATGTGATGGGTGGTTAGGTTAGGCTAAGTAGGATTAGATTAGCTTAATGATGATTAGGTGAGTTTGATCTTTTTGACTTGAATATTTGATTTATTTAAATCAGAAAAGGATGGAATATGAATTTGGAGATTTAATTAAATAAAGTTTGGTTTATTTAATTAAAGGGATGATGTTTGATTTATTTAATTTAAATGAACAACCTTAGGAATGAACTTAATGAATTTAATTTACCTGATGAATGGATGAAGGTGAACTTGATTAATTTGATGAGTAGATGAACGTGAATTGGGTGCACGATGTTAATTTCACATGTCTACACTAACGATGCTTAGAAGACTCTACAATAAGCTTACCAAGGTAGTGATCAAGTTAAAGTTGTCAAGTTGTAGACATTGAAGAAAGAATTCGAAATTGAATGATTATTGTGTAAGAGTAAATGATGTTGTCAACAAAATGACTACTCTAGGAGAAACTATGAATGAAGAAGTTGTTATGGAAAAGGTGTTGAGGTCTCTAACACCAAGATGGAACCATGCTGCTATAATCATTTAAGAAGACAAGGATTTGATTACCATTCAATTTGACCAACTTGTTGGATCTCTTATGTCTCATGAAGAAAATTGAGAGATTCATGTATAGAAAGTGATGAGAAGTTTTTTTTCCTCAAAATTGCAAATTACAAAGATTGAAGATGCCAATTCTAGCTCCAAAAGTACCCAAGGCCAAGGTAGAGGTCAAAATCAGATATTTTCAAGAGGAAATAGAGGAAGAAGAGGTGGTTCAAAAGGAAGAGATAGAGATAGATTTGATAAGATAAGTATCTAGTGTTATCATTGTAATAGGTATGGTCGCTTTGAAGGGGATTGTAGATTAAAATAAAGTAATAATAAAAAAATTGTTAATTTTGCTCAAGAGGGTGATGAGCCTTCTCCAAGTAATTATTTTCATCTTATGGAAATGCTAAAAATGGTGTAAAATATGTCTGGCATTTAGATTCATGGTGCTCTAACCAGATGTTTAGGACTAAAAATCTATTTTTCCTAAAATTGGTGAGAGCTTCAAATCCATAATCAAGCTTGGTGATGACAAAACATTGGAGGTTGCTGCCAAAGTAGCTATGAATTCCATACTAAGGAAGGTATAAAAATTGTTCAAGAACTTTATTACACTCCATAGTTAAAGCATAATTTAATATTAAGTGTTGGGAAATTGTTTGAAAATAATTACAAGGTAGTGTTTGAAAATCAGCAATGTACAATTTATGATAAGAATCAAGGAAATAGGGTGATCATAGTTGTTCCTATGTTAAAGAATAGGATGTTCCCATTGAAGTTTAGATAGCATAGCAACAATATTACAAGTATGGAATATCAAAAAAAAATGTTGGTTGTGTCATCTTAGGTATGGGGCATTTGGATTTTCATAGTTTGAGGCTTCTAATATAAAAATAATTAGTTTATGGTTTTCCTAAGGTTGAATATTACATGAAGGTTTGTGAATGATGTGTTAAATGAAAACATGCAATCTGAGTGAATTTTTCTATAAGCAAGGCATGGAGGGCCCATTATCCACTTCACATAGTTAATTTTGATATTTGTGGTGCTATGTAGACAAATAGTTTGAGTAAGTCATCATATTTCATTAATTTTATTGATGACTACTCATGCAAGTGTTGTGTTTATTTTTTCAAGACCAAGAATGAAGCATTTGATACATTAAAGAGGTTTAAAGCCCTTGTGGAAAATGAAAGTGGTTACAAAATAAAGTGTTTAAGGACTTTTTGTGGAGGATAATTTTGTTCAAGAGATATTTAGAATTTTTGTGATATGAATGGCATTAAAAGATAACGCACCACTGCTTACACACCTCAATGAAATGGGGTAGCTAAAAGGAAGAATTGTATAGTGGTGGAAATGGAAAGGAGTATGTTACAAACTAAGGGACCACACAATTATTTTTGGGGTACTACAATTACTACAACAATGTAAATTCTCAATTGAAGTCCTACTAGTGCACTTGATATAATTAGTACTTATGAAGCCTGGTATGAGAAAAATCTTAATGTTAATCATTTCATTTTTTTAGTTGTTTATTTATGTTCATATAGTTGAACAAAAGAAATAAAAGTTAGATTCAAAAATCCTAGCATGCATTTTTATTTGATATAGGGAGCAAAGTAAGGCTTAGAGGTTGTATAATCCTCTCACCAAGAGCATTGTTGTGTTAAGAGATATGATATTTGATGAAGGAGGAATTTATGCTCATCAAAAAGGCAATATTAAGAAGTCAATTTTTTTTTTGAATGGTGTAATTATTAATGATATTAATAATGAGCCCTTGTAGAAAATGAAAGTGGTTACAAAATAAAGTGTTTAAGGACTTTTTTGTGGAGGAGAATTTTGTTCAAGATATTTTCAGAATTTTTGTGATATGAATGGCATTAAAAGATAACTCACCAATGCTTACACACCTCAATGAAATGGGATAGTTGAAAGTAAGAACTATACAGTGGTTGAAATGGAAAGGAGCATGTTACAAACCAAGGGATTACACAATTATTTTTGGGGTAATACAGTTACTACAACAATGTACATTCTCAATTGAAGTCCCACTAGTGCACTTGATATGATTACTACTTATGAAGCCTAGTATGAGAAAAATCTTAATGTTAATCATTTCAATTTTTTGTTTTCTTAGTTTATGTTCATATAGTTGATCGAAAGAAATAAAAGTTAGATTCAAAAAGCTTAGCATGCATTTTTATTGGATATAGGGAGCAAAGTAAGGCTTAGAGGTTGTATAATCCTCTCACCAAGAGCATTGTTGTGTCAAGAGATATGATATTTGATGAAGGAGGAGTTTATGGTCATCAAAAAGGTCATATTGAGAAGTAAAAATTTGTTTTGAATGGTGGAATTATTGATGATATTAATAATGAGCAGCCCACTAATATTTTAGTTACAAGTGCTATAAATCCACCAAGCAACCCCTCATTTAGTTTTTCAATTCCAAGTGCAAGTCTAGCAACAATTCCAAGTCCTAAAAAGAAGCTTAAATGAAATTTACAAAAGAAGTACAAGTCGAGAATAAAAAGAAAATACAAGAGATGAGATAGTAAATTTGTTTTATTTTCGCAAGCTGATTTTAATCCATCAATTTTTTAAGAAGCATCTACTAGTGAGGTTTGGGTGCAAGCTATGCAAGAAGAGATAGATTCCATTCACGTGAATGATACTTGGGAGCTTAAAGAGATTCCACATAACAAGAAAAATATTGTTAATAAATTGGTCTACAAGACTAAGTATAATAGTGATAGGAGTGTTGAAAGAGACCAGGCACAGTTAGTTGCTAAAGGCTTCACACAAAGGTATGTGATTGATTATGAAGATACTATTAGAATGTTTATTTCACTAGTAGCTCAAAATAAATTGAGCATTCATCACATGGATGTGAAAAGTGTCTTTTTGAATGGGTACTTAGAAAGGAAATATTTTGGACCAACCATAGGGTTTTAAAGTAGAAGGAAAAAACATCAAGTTTATAAATTGAAGGCTTTGTATGGCCTAAAGAAAGAACCAAGAGCTTGGTATGCTAGGATTGATGGATATTTTCAAGATAATGGTTTCAAGAGAAGTAAGAGTGAACCTACCCTTTACTACAAATGAGAAGGTAATGATAGTCTTATAGTCAATTTATATGTTGATGATTTATTGTATGTGGGTAGCAGTTATGAGAAGAAGGATGAATTTGAATTTGCAATGATGAATGAGTTTAAGATGAAAGATTTAAATCTAATGGAATATTTTATAGGAATGGGAATTTATTAAAGTGGGGATGAATTTTTTATTTGTCAAAAAATATGCAAAAGATATGTTCAAGAAATTAGATGTGGTTGATTGTAACTCAACCTCAACTCCAATTTCTCATGGAGTTGTTTTTTATAACAAAAGCAAGGGAAAGGGCCCTTGAACCCAACCAAAAATAGAACCATGCCTACAAGAAAACAAAACTACCAAAACAAAACAGGAGTGAAACACAAAACAACACCCTACAACAAAACAACTAGCTTAAACAGAACAAAACAATAAGAACAAGACCAAAAGCTACTAACCAAAAAATAGATCCAAGTCGAGGGCACATAGGCCCAGATAGTACCATAGATGAGAAACCAAAAAATAGATACAAAAGAGACCCAAATTACTCTCTTAGACTACATATGAAGTTTCATTCCTCGATCATCTGCTTCATCTGGACTCATTGTGCTATTCGATCATCCCAGTAGTTCTCTCATCCAATTGCATCTCCTCATCCTAAGAGGATTTCATCTTCCTATGACCTTTCCTAAATTTAGTTTCCCCATTCACAGTACTAAAGATGGCTTTTTGCATGATGCCCAAAGTAACAAACGTTAACTTCTTGAAAGCCATCTCCATGTTGTTAACTTTATCTTGCAAAATCTGGAATTGGGTTAGATAAAACTGCAAGGCTCTATCTTTCCCTTGCACATCCTCTTTTATGTCCATCATGACCTGGTTTCCCACATCCTTTGTAGCTTTCATCACCACATCCTCAATATCCTTCTCAATTTCCTTAACCCTTTCATCATCATTGTCCTCAAAGTCCTTGACAACCTATTTTTCAGCACCATCAAAATCATCATCCTCTACACTGGTACTAGAGTCCTCTGATAGGTCTTCACCCAGAACCACAAACAACTCCTTGATCAAATTAATTGTGGCTGAAGCCTCTTCTTCATGGTCGTCACCTGGTTCTTCAAAGTTTAATTTCTTTTTCCTTTGGTCGATTGGCCCGCGAGTGTTCCAGGCCTTCTACCACCCTTCCCATTGCTAGAATCATCAATTTTTCCATGTTCATCCCCATCTCTAATCTCAATAGTAACTTTTTTGGAAGCATTGGGTTCAACACTATCCAGACCCTCTCTTTTAGCTCCCAAAAGGATGCTCAGAGGGTTAGAGCAACTCTCCTTACCTTTCACATTCTGGGTAGTGGGATCCCCTTTGGTGAGCAGGCTTTTAATAGAGGATTGTTTCAACACAGAGGGCACTGTAGGGGGTTTATTGGATGGAGGTTTAGCAAAGGAAGTACCCTCACCATGAGAAATAATCTAAGAAGAGAGGGGGTATGGATGGTTCTCATGAGCAACATTAGAATTAGGGTTGTTACCAGAAGAGGGACCCAGGAGGGAAGTGATGACCGAGGCATAATTATAGAGGCAAAAAATTAAGCCCTAGTTAAGGGGAGGCAAGGCTCCCTTAGCTTTATATTGTTTAAGAGAAGATAACAAAAAGAAAATAATGTTCATCTTTTCACTCCTACGAATATGGAAAAGAAAGGGAAAGTGATAACTATGAATTATAGTGTACCTACCCTCCAGGTTGAAATACTTCATTATATGCACATCGACAAGCCCATAAGGGCTTGGGAGTCACTCCCTATCATAACCATTCTAGCACCTTTCAAGCTTCTCATCCCCTTCAAGAAAAATGTCAATGAACCTTTGGTAGTTGTCATTGTTGATTTTGGACACCCTTAGACCACTATACTATAAGCCAGTTGTCATAGCAATTAGCTGGGGGGACACCTCAAACCCAATACTACCAATCTGGACCCTGTCACCACTCCATGAATTGTAGAATTTAGTAATTATGTTGTCGTTAAACCATCTCATGGCCATGAAGAAATGTCATGTTTGAATCTTCAAAAATCCTCCAAAGGTCCACATTCTACCTCAATGGCACACAAGAAAGCGGCTCAGATCACTTTTTGGGGTCCCCCATAGTGATATAGTAACAACGCCAAAGGAATAAAATTTTACCCAGCACCACAATAGTTACAGTGGGAAAAAAAAAATAGAAGTCACAATAATATAGTTGTGTCGAGAGTTGAGAGAAAAATTAGCGACCAAAACATCCTTTAGAAAAATTTTGAAGTCGCTAAACATCCAGAAGGGTCTATAGATGACTTTAGCACAAATCATTTCAGAAATGAGAGTCTAATAAATCCTCCTCTAGATTTCACCGAACTTGTTCTAGTACCCACAATTCATGTGGATACAACCACCACATTTGGTAATAATGAATAGTAAAATCCATTTTCAGCCCAAGCAACAATTGAAAAGATAACTAACTATCAAGAGCATAGTAAATATGTGAGTATTTATTAAAAAAGAGCTTCTTAGCTTAGAAATCAATATTGAAATAACCCTCAGATCCTTAGCATCAGGAGGAGAAGGGACCTCGATCATTTCAATAAAATCCCCCTCGTGATAATCTGGAAGGAGTAAATAATTAAGCTGAGCGATGGAAATAAAAACAAAAGCATAAGCGTAGATGGAGCTCACCTTTTCATTATTATTAAAGATCTCTTATCAACATCAATAGATGATTAGATATAAGTCAGTGCATAGAAGCGCATATGTTGGAAATACGAGGGAAATCTGACATCATACTATCCACCCTGTACTCCACATCACCATAACAATTGATACACATCCCCATTTGAGTTGTATCCTACCTTTTATGGCATGTCAGTAAATGAACATTGTAGTTCAAATTTAAATTCAAAAAGGGGAAAGTGACAACCAGCCCATTCCTTCAACAAATACACAACCTGACAACCAGAGAGAAAAGAAACATCATCATCTCATAGGGTAGGTCCCTCTAAATCGGTCCTTATCCAGCCACTCCTTAATTTGGGTTGGAATATGTTGTTACATTTCTCTACCAATAAACTACTAACCCTTTATTCGTTAATATTTATAATGAAAAACACAAACATGACTATGCTTACTCTAGCAGACTAGAGCCATCTAAAAAAGTACACTTAATATTTTTTGGGGCTTGAAAATTTGAAGCCTAGATTTAACATATGCTTTGATCTCTAGCCATTTTTTGAAGAAAACCATCAAATCCATTTGAGCGAGTGTTCTGAATACACGTGAAAGACATGAAACAACTAAAAAAAATTAAATGGTAGATTCAAAACACTCGCTCAAATGGATTTGATGGTTTTCTTCAAAAAATGGCTAGAGATCAAAGCATGTATGTAATCTTTGGACATAAGGGGCCATGTAAATTTGATTTTATCACCCTCGGGTATGGAGTTAGGCCTAGTCTATCATGATAGCCACAAAAAATAAGACTAAAAAGTGGAAGTAGAATGCAGGTTAAAAATGGATGCAACATTAATAATTTTATGTTACAAAAATATTCGAGTCCAGATTCAAAATCAAGATAGAATTATATATTCCTAGAAAATTAGTGAAAGGGAATTAACACATACGCGTAAGACGCGTAAGAAAACTATCAATACTACACAAAGCTTATATTCAAGACTAGACATGAATAATCACAGTGAGCTCAACTTACCAAATTTGAATCTCAAGAAGAAAATAGATAGGGCTATAGCTAAGGAATGAAGTAGTAGAGCCCAAGAGAAAATAAGAAAGCCTAAAATAGAAAAAAAATTGATGCAGGTCATCAAGTTTATAATAGCTTTTCTATTGAAGGAAATTGTTGGTTGTGAAGTTAAACCACTGCCTTTTATGCTTCCCCTTCTCATAACTCTTCTATGTCCTGACGAGAACTAATAAATATTCATCTCAATCACTTGCATTGATAGATGAAAATCTTGTAATTATTTATCGCTACATTAATAAATGATTTACACTCTTTTTTTCCTATGGACATGGACTTTTTCGATGAAACACATAAATTGGTTTCATTGTTTGGTTTCTATGTTTTTTTCATTTAATTTTTGTTTTGTTTTAGATTTTAGTTTTATATAATTTGATAGTTTGGTATTAATCTGCACTCACAACTCAACAAGTGGTATCAGAGCTGGCGAAATTGAGAAGAGATGGAGGAAGGAAATTTTGAAAAAAAAATCGGCCAAAATTTGGCATGTGGAAATTGTAAATGGAAGCGTAACTGATTCAAAAAGACCTCACAATTATGTTAGAGGAAAATTCCAAGAAATCTAATACTATGTCCAATGAGGATTGGGAGAGATTAGATGAGAAATAAAAGGAATACATTATCCTCTCTCCTTCAAGAAATTTGTTGTTCAATGTTGTAATGGAGAAGATAGTGAAGGACTTATGGGACTGATTGTTCAACATGCATGAGAGGAATTCTACTTATAATAAATTCTTCTTGATGAATAAATCGTTCAAGTTGAAGATGAAAGAAGGTAGCAATGTTACCAACCATTTCAATAGTTTTTATATTCTAATCAACCAAATAATTTTTGTTTCAATATTAAATTTGTATCTATGAAATAAAATCCATCTTGCTATTGTGTTCTCTTCCCAATAATTGGGAAGGTGTTGTATGTTGAATTTTGGAAAAAATTAACTCCATAGCTCCCAAGGATCATCTACAATCAAACATCTATCACAAAAAGAGAGTTCATAGTGAAGCTATGGAGGCCAAGAGTGATTGATCCACAAAAGCATGAATCATTATGAATATGCATCTTCTAATTATATAAAAGAGAATTAACCTAGAAACCCTAGGTGAGGATAAACAAGATCATGACATGTGTCCCCATCCTATGACATGAGACATAAAATAACATGACCTAAGTAAGCTTAAGTAATTAGAGGAAAATGAACCTAATAATTAAATAAATAATTAATTAGGAAACACATTTTATTCTAATACCCCCCCTTAAGTGAAACTTAGGGATAAGCTCAAAACTATAAAGATGAATGCATGATGGGTCTCAACAAAAAGGCCTAGTGAGGTACCCATGTGCAAACAATCAAAAGATCTCCCAAAACTAGAGAAAGGGAGAAAAAACCTATGTGAGTTCAAACTCCTCTCCAAAAGAGAGAAATAAAAGTGAAGGATTGAAGAAGCCTCCAAAACAAAGTGAAGGATGAAGAAGCCTCCAACCAAGATTTTCCCAAAGAGTAGGAATGAAATATGAACATGAGGAACACTATTGAAGCATGAAAAAGTTGCAAACGTTGTCGAAGAATGATTGCTATAGTGCTAAAAGTAGAACCTCCTTTGAAACAAATGATGATCATGATCAAGAAGACATAAATTTGCATGAGTGACCCCAACAACACTACTCAAATCAGATGGAAAATAAAGGAAAAACATTTGGAACTTGAAGATATAGATGAAACAAGTACCAAAATTTTGAAGAACATTGATTAAATAAAAATGGAAGGTCACCTCTAGAAAATAGGAATGCAAGAATTTCTATATAGTAAATACTCCATCTCCCTGAAATGCATGGGTAACTAGCCATTGATGTACACTACATCCACCTTGTACATAGAAAAAAATACTAAATACATAACTCACTCCAACTTGAAACAAAGGAAGCATTAGCACCAATAATAGAAACCCCTCATAATACTAAGGGAGAGCCATGATAGATCTATTGAAAACATGTGCTAGAAAGAAGTGCATGAAAAAGAATCAAGTACATATGACTATGCAAACATGAAAGTACAACAAAATATAAATGGTGTGCAAAAAAATGGCACACACACATGAGGCAAGAATCACTATGATTCATTGTTGTCTGGAAGGGATACTCACTTGACAAAGATGTGATGGGAAAACAAAAGTAAAACATCAACCCCCATGGCACTTTATATCATATTGTGAGTACAATAAGGCACAAAATATTGTGCAAGATCCCTAAAAAGTATACACCAAAATGTTGTGGAACTTTATTTCAGTGTATTTACATAAGAGAAGTGTTTACAATGGAATCCAATAATGTCTTAAAAAAGGCCATATGTTGAAAATATAATTCTCTAATAGAAAAAGAGAAAACTAAAAGCACCATAATGAAGTGCATAAAATAATGCACTTTAAAAAAAATGACACCCAAAAAAGAGTCCCGATGCAAAAGATATGACCCATTAAAGTCTCCAAAATGAGAACTGCATAGCAACAATAAGAGAATAAAATTCTAAAAAAAAACTAGAAGCCCAAACTAGAAACAGCCTACACAATTGCAAAGAGTGAAATTCTACCCCATTTTAAAAAAAAAGCACTAAAAAGTACCATTGTATGATTGAGATATAGCCTTTGGAAGATGGAATGCAAAACTAAAAAGCCCAATGAAGAGGGGTTGAGGAGGGAAAAAATGATCTCCACCAATTTGAGCAAAAATACCTCCAAATCTAGAGGTCTACCAATTTTAGAACTGTTGAGAAAAAAGACTTCAAGGGCAAGTACATTTATTTGCAAAAAAAATAAAAAATTGCAAAATAAAATTGGCATTTTTTAATTTTAAAGTTAGAAAAACGAGCCAAAAAAAACTAAATTACATTTTTTTATTTAAAAAAATATATATATATAATCTTTATATTTTAACCCCACACTAGCCATGGGTGAGGCCCAAGGGGGCTACCATCCTACTAATGGCAGGGGGCAGTAACCCCCATGGGTGGGCGAGGCCTGAGGAGCCTACCACCCCTACCATGGTAGGGCTATACAAGTACCCTTACGAGTACCCCCTACAATAATTATTTTTAATATAACTTTTCAAAAATAAAAAAAATTGCATGCCCTTTCAAAAAGGGTTTTAAATATTTTTTTCCTTTTTAACTTTTTTATATAGGAAAAAAATTAATTTCTTTTTGAAAATTTGTACCTCGATCTACCTACTGGGGAGGCCATAATACCTCTAGCAATTTTTTTGCCTCAAATTTCCCGAATCTAAAATAGGATGAATTTAATATAAAAATTTATAGAATCGACCTACTAAATGCAACCGTGAGGTTCTTTTCAGCTCAAAATACTCCAAAATTGCAGCTACCCTCCATATATGGAGAAAAAGCAACTACTTCAAACCCTTTTAGATCTAACCTTTGGAGTCCAAATCAAGGCAAAAAAAAGGAAAAATTGCATTTCCCAATAGCTTTGAATCCAATGGAAGATGTTTTTCTCTAGGATGCCTTGAATGATAGCTAAAGAAACAAAATATCTCAAAACAAGGAGAGGAGATTATAGGTTTGGAGCTTTGATACCATGTTGAAGTTGGGAAAATTAACTCCACAACTCCCAAGGATCACTTGCAATCAAACACCTATCATAGAAAGAGAGAATAGCAAAGCTATGGAGGCCTGGAAGAGCTATTGATCCAAAAAGAATGAATCCTTATGAATGTGCATCTTCTGATTATACAAAAGAGAATAATTATAAAAGGATAATTAACCTAGAAACCCTAGGTGAGGGAAAACAAGATCATGACATTTGTCCTCATCCTATGACATGATACATAAAAGTAACATTACCTAAGTAAGCTTAAGTAATTAGATGAAAAGGAACCTAATAATTAAATAAATAATTAATTAGGAAATACCTTTTACTCTAACATTGTAATGGCAATTAGTAACTTAATATCTGAAACTAAAAGATACAACACCAAAGGAAATATGTTGAACTTTGATGATGTGGCTAGAATTTTTCTTATCAAAGACATGAGAAGAAAGCACAAAAGTACTTATCCAGAGAGGATTTTATTTTTAGTATTAGGAGGAGATCTCAAGAACAAGGAAAACACAATAATAGAAAAATATCTAAATCTCACAAGAGATCTAAATCTAGGGGCATAAATATAGTTTATTGGTTTTGTGGCAAGGAAGGCCACATAAAGAAGAATTACTGGTCATTCAAGCAGACATAAATTCATTCAAAAGAAAATGAGGTAAATGTAGAATATGAAGATGATGTAGGTGAACTTGTGTTATCTTTATGTGAAACTAAAATAAATGTCTAGGTGTTGGATTCTAATGCTTTTTTGTATGCCTCTTCATGCAGGGAAGTTTTCAAAAATGATGAAGAAGTTAACTTTGGTAAGGTCTATCTTTGTGATGATGCACCTTGTGCTATTGTTGGTAAAAGAGATGTATTATTGAACATAAAAAATGGAAATAATTTGTTGCTACAGAACTTGAGACATGTTCTACAACTCAAAAGAAATTTGATTTCTGTAGGAAAAATAAATGATCAAGGTTGTATCATCAATTTTGAGTCCTACACTTGGAAGGTGATTGAAAGATCCTTATTGATTGCAAGAGGAAACAAATTAGGCACTTTATATGTGCTAGAGAGTCACACTAAAGTGGGAGTTGTGATGGTGGTTGCAGATTGTGGTATAAAGATTTGACACAAGAGGCTTGGTCATATGAGCAAGAAGGGCCTTGATATTTTTCACAAATGGGATCAACTTCCAAGTTTAAAAGCTATTGATTGGACTTGTGTGAGAATTGTATTTATATCAAACAAAGAAGATCGACTTCTCCATCTCAACACATGACAAGAAGGAAAGACCATTCCAGAGTTAGTGCACTTTGATGTATTTGTTCCTACAGAGGTAACATCTATTAGCAGATCAAATTATTTTGATACTTTTTTAGATGATTGCACTAGAAAAGCTTGGTTCTATATGTTGAAATGAAAATTTCAAGTTTTTAGCATGTACAAAATATTTAAAGAATTAGTTGAAAATCAGACCAGGCACAAAATTAAATTCTTCAAAATGGATAATGGTGGGGAGTTATGTTCCATGGAGTTTGATCCTTTTTGTGCAAATAATGGTATTCAAAAAATAAAAATTATTCCCTTCACCCCTCAAGAAAATGGTGTAGCTAAGAGGTTGAATTGAACAATCTTGGAGAGAGCTTGTAGCATGCTCTCTAATGTAGGTTTAAGAAAATTATTTTGGGTAGAGGCTATTAATAAAGTGGTATATTTGATAAATTGAGATTTATCATCTTGATTGGATTTTGAGATTCTAGAGGAGAAGTGGTTGGGACAGCGAGTTTCTTACAATCACTTGCAGGTTTTGGGTGTGAGTCCTTTGTTCACATCCCACAAAGAAAAATGTACAAAATTGGATGTAAAATAAAAATTATGTATATTTGTTGGACATCATGATGAGAAGTATGGTTACCGACTATGATATCTCATCACTAAATAGGTAACTCGCAACTAGGATGCACTAATGAAAGATTAATGACATGTTTGTTAGAATAGGGAATGTCAAAAAAATAAAAATGTTCCAATTAATGACACTTGAATTGGAAGTGATGTGTTTAAATCACTAAAAATTCCTCAATCACAACATACACATTTGTAGACCCATACTCTAGCTAATACCTATGTGTAGTATGTATATAATCAAGTTTCAATGCACACAAATCAAGAAGATATATCCATTGGATGTGGTAATTTTGAATCATGAGGACTAGCATCAAATATTGGTTTAAATTTGAAAATCGGGACACCTAATCAACAACCAATTCAATTTTAAGTCATTTGTCCCTCACTCTAGAGAAATCATTGTTGAATGATGAGTGGCCAAGTTCTTTTATGTCACCCAATACACTAAGTCTTCTATAAGATGTATATTTGCATCAGTTGCCTCATAACATAATCCTGCAACAATCTAATGAGTAGCCAAGTTATTTTACACCACCAAGTCACACTCCAAATCTATGGCCTTACATAAATTCCAACTGCCTAGTTCAATAGTTTTACCTCATGTCTCTACATAAAATTATATAAGTTTTGTGTTTAATACTTTTTTCCCCCATATTTCTCCAACTATGCCTCAACAACAACACCACAATATTGGAAATTCTAAAGAGGGAAATTTATAGGAGTCAATTCCTCAATTGAGGAGGTCCACCAAGGAGCACCGATTTCCTTCTTTAATATGATGATTTTGTGCATCATCTATTAATCTCTAATCAAGTAGATCCGACTATATTAAGATATTCTTGTAATGAAAAATATAGTGAGAAATGGATGAATTCCATGAGAGAATAAATGGATTCATTTATGGAAAATCACACATGGGACTTGGTACATCTTCCACTAGATCAGAGAGCCTTGAAAAAAAGATGGTTTTACAAATTTAAGGAAGAAGATGGTGGCAAGAAATAGTATAGGGAAAGATTAGTGGTCAATGGATATGACTAGGAGAATGGTGTGGATTTCAATGAAATTTTTTCACTTCTTGTGAACATGTCTACTATCCGAGCAATTTTGGGTTTAGAAATCATATATGACCTTGAATTGGAGCATCATGGTGTTAAGACAATGTTTCTACATGGTGACTTGGAATAAAAAATTTAATTGCAAAAACTTAAATGTTTTGAAAAAGGACATGAAAATTTCATGTGCAAATGGAAAGGAAGTCGGTATGGATTGTAACAAGCCTCGAGACAATGGTGCCTAAAGTTTGATTCCTTCATGGCTGAACAATAGTTTACTAGGTGTGAACCCAATTCATGTGTGTACTAAAATATTTTGGAGAATGATGAGTTTTTTTTGTTATTGTTCTATGTTGATGATATGCTAGTAACTGACACTAGTATGAATTTTGTTAGCAAGCTCAATTAGAATTTGGCTAACTAGTTTTGATGAAGGATTTGGGGGTAGAAAAGAAGATCCTTGGCATGAAAATAATTAGATATGGGTAGAAAAGAGAAATCAAATTGTCATAAGAAAAATACATTGCTAAAGTATTGGACAAGTTTAGCATGAAGGGTGGAAAGTTTGTAAGAAAACCTCTTGCTAATCATTTTTAGTTATCCTCTAAGATGTGTTCCAAGACACATGAAGACAAAGATTACATGAAAGGAGTACTTTATTCCTCTATTATTGGGAGTCTCATGTATGCAATGGTATGAAAAAGGTCGGACATTGCTCATGCAGTAGCAGTTGGAGTAGTTAGTTGGTACATGAGCAATCCAAGTAAGATTCATTGGGATGTAGTAAATTGGATTATGAGATGCCTCAAGAGAATTTTCATACTATTTTTTGAGGTTCAAAGGTAAAGATGCACAACTAAAAGGTTATGTTGATTCTAACATGGTTGGTGACTTGGACAAGAGAAATTCTACTTTCATATATATGTTTACATTTTCAAGAGCAACAATCAATTGAGTTTCAAGATTACAACTAGTGGTAGCTCTCTCAACTCCCAAAGTGAAATACATTTCCATGATCGAAGGAGGTAAGGAAATGATATGTTTGTAATGTTTATTGGGTGAATTGGGTTGCAAAGAAAAAAATTTCACTCTAGGGTAAACCCACAAAAGTGGTTTACAATTTGAGTGAAGAAAGAAAAGTGGCAAAAAATGACCCCATACCAAAAATTTTGGTTTTTGGGGTTTGAATGAACCCTAGTTCGTGAAAACCAGTTAAATGCAAGGTGGACCCCATCCCACCAAAAAAACAATGAAAACCCCTTTTTGAAAGGGGTTTTGAATGAACCCTAGTTCGCTCGAACCCCTGGGGGTTCGCTAGAACCCCCCCTGGTTCTAGCGAACCCCCCTTTTCCCACCTCCCTGCTCTTTGACAAAAAAAAAAGAAATAATTTTTTCCCTTCAAAGCTCGGGTTGAGGATGAAAATGGAGGAGACTTCATGAACCCAACTAGAATTAGGTAGTCCTCAGAATGATCTATCCAACGAATATAATTTTAATATGTTTTGGTTTTATTATGTATTTGTTATTTTAGTTTTATTAAACATAGGTTTTTCATTGAAAATGAAGGTCTCTGTTATGCACATGTGGAAAAATAGCAGATTATCAAAAAAATTACAAATATGAGTTCACCAGATATTGAAGTCCTTGATCGAACAAAAAAAAAAATTGAATTTTGATATATACAAACAAAAGTTACGCATTATACGGTTGTGCTATGTCTAAATTGT
This sequence comes from Sequoia sempervirens, assembly GCA_007258455.2. Classification (NCBI taxonomy): domain Eukaryota; kingdom Viridiplantae; phylum Streptophyta; class Pinopsida; order Cupressales; family Cupressaceae; genus Sequoia; species Sequoia sempervirens. The sequence goes on from VDFB02000013.1 coordinate 179,161,790, forward strand.
AATTGGTTTGACTTCAAACCTTGATTAAAGAAAAAATATTCAATTAAAAAATATATAACCAATTGGAAGCACTAGATATTGAGTTACAAATCTAAATTTGAAAGAATTAGAATTTTATCCTTTATGGAAAAAAAAAGTTGTACGTTATATGGTGTGCGTCACTTTTAAAAAATGTTGTTTCTGAAAAAAAAAACCAATTTTCGTGGGAGATGGAAAAAGAAGTGTAATCTGATTCCAAAAATTCTGAAAAAAATATTTTTAGAATCTATAGACAAAATGTGATGAGACTCTAGTTTGCATCATCTTCAAATTCCTCATGGTTTAGCCACTATAGGTGCCCGAATGTGAAGATTTAGTTAAAAAAAATTATTTTAGTGTCTAGTTTGGCCAAAAATTATAAACAACTATTGTGGGATCACCCTCTATTTAGTGATAAAAATAGTTCTATTCATTTGGTGAGAAATCTAGGATTCCATGAGCATGAAGCACATCGAGCTTTGGTACCATTTCATTTAGAGTGTTCTTGAAGAAGGAAAACCAAATTTGAAAACATTCACATCAACTTTAATCCTGTAGATATTTTAACAAAATTTATGTCACAAGAGAAGCCCTTTTGAACTCCACCTTCTCTTGGTTTGGTAATTAAGTGACATTGAGCTTGGAAAATAGGGAACAACTCTATATCTTGCAGCATGGTTTGGACTTGTAGACATGCAAAATTAGCAGCATGCACTTAATTAAATTCATATTCATCTGGTCATCAAATAAATCAAGCTTATTTGATTTATCTCTAAAGTCATCTATTTAAATTAAATAAAATAAAATTTATTTAATTTGAGTCTAACATCACCCTCCTTGATTAAATAAATCAAATATTTTATTTAAATAATTAAATCTGAAATCATCTTTCATCTCCCTTTGATTTAGTTTAAATCCTTAAATCTAAAGTCAAATGGGTCAAATCACCTAATCCTCTTTTAAGTTAGCAAAATCATGATTAAATCTAATCTAATGCATGTCACATTCTCTATATTTTCACACTTGCACAAATAAATCAATTAATTCATTTATTAAATCCTCATTTTCCCTCAACAAGGCATCTTAGGAGAATATTCCCTCAAGTTTGAAATTCAAAACAAGTTGACTTGTCCCTTTCAACATGGCATTAACTCCCCTCTTACATGTCTGCCACTTGGAATTTAAGTCCCTTTTTCTCCCTCCAACAAACCAAATTTGAAATTTGAAAAGTCCAACTAATCTCATTTATTGGCACATTGACCAAAACTTGCACATCCTCCATCCACTCACATTTGAACAAATGGCTCCTTCCTATTGGTTGAATCTTTGTCCCACATTCACCCATTTTGTTTCTTCTCTCATCAAAATCTTCTATAAATGGAGAGGCTATCCTTCATTCTTAGCATCCACAATTTATGCAAAGTTACTCTCTTCACATTGAGAGCTAATTTTTCCCATTATCATTTTCATCATCAATTTTTCAAGGGTTGGGAAAGGGTCACTTTTCACAACAAAGTGACACCAATCCAATATGGGATAGATATAATTCATGTTTTTTCTTTATATGCTTTTAGTTATCTTGTTATTGGATTGCATTTTAAAACATGTTGGATTATCTCATATGGATGTTGAATATTTGCTTTGTTGCTAATGATGCGTGTCAGAATTTTAGCCATTTGCAGATTTTGATGTCCACAATATGGCGCTAGAAGGAGGGCCATTTGAGGCTATGTGAAACCTTGTTTTCACATTGTCTCATTTGGGTTACCATTTTATATCAGCTTTGATTATGTATTTTGTGTGAGATGTTAAAGGTCATTAATGTAATACATGTTCTGCCATCTATTTCAGCATGATCTATTTAATTTGCATAGCTCATATTTCATGTTGATTACAATCATTCGATATTTTGAAAATATTTTAGAGCTCGCTTTCCAAACATGGAGTAAAGTTTGTGTGTTTGCACCTAAGAAATCACATTAGTTCAGTGCATTATGTTCTTTATTGGTAAAACTTCTATTAAAAATCTAGACTGTTAATCTTTTATATTGCTGTAGCGACATCCTTTTGGTTTTTGTTAGGCACAGAAGTATCATTTCTTAGTCCTAAATCATTTGACAAGTGATTTTCTTATAGGATACTTTGATTTTTATACATTGCATTGAAATTTCAAATGTTTTGTTGTATATTGCACCCTTTCATTTGGTAGTTTCTAACAAGAGATCGAATGCCTCATCAAAATTTCAATGTCTTTTTGTGGTGACAAGCATTTCTATCACTATCTCTTATGTTGTTTTAACTAATTGGTTGCTGCAGACTTTCCTATAGAGATTTGTTTGAACATCATGGTACATTTATTTATTTTTCCCAATGAGGATTCAACAAATGCATGTGTTCACCACTCTATTCCAAGAAAAGACTATGTACTTTCTCACAGATCTCATTTGCAGATAGTAGTAACTGTTGCTTATTCCAAAATACCATAAGAAGCTAGTCTTTTTACCATAAGAGTTTCTTTCCACAAGCTATTGTCTCTTTTAGGAATTTTTTCAAACAGTTCAAGTTCCCTATCTACGCATCCACACTTTTCATAAATTTTTACTAGCGTAGCTGCTACTGCAACGTCAAAACAAAAAAATAAACTTCTTACGCTTTAATGAATGTCCATAAATGATTCTAGAGCTCCCATTTTGGTGTAGGCAGAGTGGCAACTGGGGAATGTGGTGGAATTCGGCCTTACACCTTCCCATTGCATTAGCCTAAAAGTTTTTAAAGCCTTTCAACATATATATTTTTTTCCTATCCTCCAATAGTTTGCATGTCTTCTCTATGTTGACATTTTGGTGCAAGAAAGGAGGTCACGGATCTACACCAAACGATAGCATTTGCTCGAATATATCTAAAGCCTTTTCAAGGAGTCCATTCGGTGCCTATGCTGCAATCAATCCAGGCCATGAAACCATGCCTTTAAGTCCTTATGTCATTTAGTTGAACATTCCCTCTCTGTGCTTACATTTTGGCACAAGCAGAGACTACTGGAAATAGTTGTAGAATTTAGTGTTACACCTGCCATTTACAGTAGTTTGAAATTTTATCAATGGAATTGAGGCACCAACTTTACACCTGATAGTTGCATTTGCTTGAAATTTTTGGAAGCCTTTTCAACCAACCCTTTCTTCTTTTTTTTCTGCGCATACCTGAAAGTCAATGGCATTTTTTTTGAGATATCACATTTAGAAAAGACATGCTGATAAATAGCTCACGCACCTTGCTTTTGACTACTTCTTTTGGCTTCTTGATTAATGTTTCTGACGTCAAGCACATTTAATGGAGAAAGTAAGGTGGCTTCTATATCTATTCGTTCGTTCTGAACATGCCATTCAATGTTGATTCCATGATATTTGTTAGCTACAAATCATTCTTTAGGGGCGCATTACCTCATATCAATTAATGCAAAGTTGTTTGTTGTTCAAATGAATTTCCAGCTTTGCACATTATCAATTACTTCTTTTCTCTTTGCTGAGTTGTTTTCATTAACTAAATCACTTTCTGAATCAATAAAATTTTCCTTCATTCACACTCAGGAACATTGCTTGCATGGGTGGATGAAGTAAATTATCATTGCTCAAACCACGCAAATGTCCTTGATGCAGATTTGAGAAATATTTGATGGTTCTTTCATTTAACCACTGAAATGTGTGTGTTTTCCATAGCATGATAAATGATGCTATTGTTATCTTCCTCTTTAATGAGGACTATGTGAGTCGGTTTGGGCTGTATGCGTGTATAGGTGAGTTTCATACATTTCCTCTATTCTTAAATGATGGCAAATCTATTAAATGTGTATCTCATTCATTAATTAGATTACACTTATCATTTTTGACTTATAGATGAATGAGCATTGCCTTCACATGAAATTTTCTTCTCTTCACGCTTGTAAACTTTATGATAGCATTAGTCATATTTATGAAGGAACTAGCGCATGAAAGAATTCGCTACATTTATGAAGGGTTATATATCTGCTAGGTGGTGGGTATGAAGCCTTTATTAAATGCCTATTCTAACATGTAGATCATGATTAAAGCAAGTGAAGAATCTTATTTGAAATTTAACGTTAAAAATTTGAGAAAATGACTCTTCGCTAGATAAAGCATCTTTACATGTTTGAAGGTACAAGCGTCTTGGAAAGTAAGAAATAATCTTTTCTTTATTCGACAAGATATGCATATGGATTTACTTGTGGTGTAATAATTTTCCATTGATTGAAGCTTTATCAAATCAATGCATGGAAAATTACTTTTTAGATTCTTCAAATTTGCATGGAAAATTAGATTCACATTTTGTTGCTCATCATGAAATCAAACTTTGGGCATTATTCCTTCTAATGTGGATCAAAAGACAACTGATGCATAAGTTGAATATCAATAAGTGATAATGCAGTATCCACTTACAAGTATTTCCTTTAATATCATGATCATCTAAATCATTCATCTTTTCAATTGAGGTCATGATATTGTTTAAAGTTAAAATGAATTTAATATTTTGATCCTCACATAATTGTCTTTTTATCTTGTAGGAAAAGGAGGAAAAGTGAGGAGGAGGGATTTTCCTTTGCACAAGGAGCTTGCAAGAGGTGATCTTTGAAGAATCTTGGAGAAAAAGATATTGAGCATTGAAACTTGAAGTTAACAAAGCATTTTTAAATGCTTAAGGCTTCCATTCTATGCTTTAATTTTCTGTTTTAGACTAACTCACCTTTTTTTTTGGCTCTAAAACAAGCATTAAAAAAGCTTTCAATTTTTGTTGCAAAGGGTTTAAATGAACTTTAGGAAAATTGACTAGATTTCGTTTGAGGTTAACAATTGAACAAGACAACTTTCATATCTCATTTTGGTGCTTTAAAAAGAATCAAAATCATTGCTTTGTGGACTTAAAAAGAACATGTGCTACTTTGTTTTGTGATTTCTTACTCTAACTAATGCCATTGAAAAGAAATATGCGCTTCTTTCGCACCTCACGGTGATCTTGAGAATCAAAATGCTTTTTGGTGGTCTTAGTTTGGGATAAAGTAATTACCTCCACACTTCATTTTGGTAACTAAAATTGAACAACAAACTTTGTGAGTGTGAGTAGACCTACTGCATGTGTTCTCCCTTTGTTTCTAAAACAAGGTTGATTGAACTATGAATATGTTTGCTCACTTTTGTTTATCTTAGAGGGCCTTCCTTGGGTAAAAAGTACTCACCCAAGGGAATGACCCAACTAGTAACACTGTAAAGCCAAGAGTATTTCCAGCCGAGATATAAATGTGGGTATTGGAACAAAGGCCAGTATCATGCACTTGGCTTTGATGAGAAGGGTAGCAATGGTCTCTTGCCACATTGGGTCAACTCCTACAAATGGAAAGTCTGAACTAAAACCCTTGTTGTAGAAAGGCCAAAATCCCTATCTATTTGTTGGTGCAAGAACGGTTATTCTGAAGCCACCCCACACTTTTACGATTTTTGGTAGAAATGGAAAGTATGCCATGGTAGTTTCATGGGTATTGATGCTTGGCTACCCTGAGAAGTGAGTGTTGTGGAGGGGAGCCAGTGGGGTCAAGCATCTAACCATTCGCTAAAAATAAGTGTAGTTGGACTTGTCCAAGTGGGAACTCAACAAATATAGTCTTTCATATCCTTAGGATTGTGCTTGTTCTTGGTTACAAAACACTTTGCTTGTTCAAATACATTCGGAAACAAACATTCAATATTGGCATCAAAACTTCAAACCCTTTAGGAAGCAAATACAAGTGACCAAATCTAAGTGTTATTGCTTGCCCTAGGGATTCTCTCCTTAGAGGTTTCTAAACACTTGATTTGCATCTTAATTTGCTTACTAAAGTTAACAATAGGTAACTCTTGCCTTGAATTCATCAAAGTTCCACATAATATGTGGAATGAGAAGAACTTAATACATTAGACATCTAGTACAAAATCTAATTGTTGATGGTCAAAACAACACAACAACATTAAACAAAATATTACTATTCTATTTCTCCTAAAAGAGAAAGATAACACATGGAGATCTAACTCCCAAGGTCATGGTAATCGGTTCTCGATTATGTTGATTTCACTTAGTGGTTGATATAACCATAATGTTCAAGGGGCCTTTGCTGGTAACAAAGAACAAGAATGCATAACACCAAATAGTTCACGTTTGGGGGGGGGGGTTTAAATAAAAGAAAAAAATGAAAAAGAGCTTTAAATTAAAGAAACATGAATAAAATCCATATGTATCCATACATGTAGATCAACAATTGATGAGTTTTCATTCTACCTAACCACAACTACAGCAAGATGCAATCCATAGAATAAACTACGCTATTGCATACATCCATAATGCTAATTCAGATATCATCAACATTCACTAAACTTACTTTAGACAAATCATTCACTCATCATCCAAAACAAAGATCAAATGAATACCATAACAATTTAATTTATAGATAATCCAATGATATGATCTTGAATCCAGTTCCTTCTATTAACTTTCATCAAATAAGGAACAATTAAGCACAACAAAATCAATGGCGTATAGATTGATCAAATACCATTAACCTTATCAAAATGTATCCAAACTTTGAAAATCATGACATGAAAATGTATGAAAATTGTAAAATAATCAATCCTTTTACTAAAATTTTCAAAGTATCTTTCTAAAAACATTGAGATCCTAGATCTAGTTTCCATCTTCTATCCTCAGGTGGTTGATCTTTCTTCAATTAGCCGACCTTTACAAAGTAGATTCTAAAAATACATATAGGGTGCCACATGCACCAGTTTCTCAATCATTAATCAAGATCCACAATTCATGGAGTTGAAACTAAACATAGAAGTGGACTCAAGAACCCCTGCTTTCAATGTTGATCACTCTGTTGTAGAAAAAAGGAAATTTGATACCCCCAAGAGGGAAGTGAAACCCACAAATCGGACTCAGAGTTGAACCTATTTCAAAATCCACAAAAAGAGGAGAAGAGCAAATGGAGTATGACGCAAAGAGTCAGTCACTTTTGCACTGACTGCTCAAGGATGTACTCATCAAAACTGGAGAATACCTATAGAAAAGTATCCAAATCCAACCCATCCAACCAAGCACCTTCAAATTTAATTCTTTCAAATTTTGTAGAAACTAACTTTTGCATCTCCTTTAATTTGATTAGCTCTTTTTTAGCAGCTCTTACCTCCTCCCGGATATCCATAAACTGGTCTACCAATGAACTCTCCCCATCATCTCCTTTTTGCATGATTTCTTCAAATCTACTCATCCATCTCTCCCTTAGTTTATCAAATAACAGGCCTTCTTTATTGGAGGAATCTAAGTTAATCAAAATGGCCACAACTGCCTCTAACTCAATCATCTGATGATTCAAGTCCTTACTCATTTTCCAAACTTCTTCTTGATGTCCATGCATAGCTCTTGACTTGTATCTTATGATGCTGATAGTCTTCTCCACAAAATATTCATTACCAAGCTGAAGAATTGAATATTCTATCAAAGTGGATTTGGGCACTTTGTTGATGTCTTGAAGTATTTTAACATATGCCTTATATTCATCATCCTGTTTGTCCAAATCCTTAGCCTATTGGTCCAGATCCTCTGCTAACTCAAGAGCAGCATTATGAATCTTAGCACCCTCAACAAGAACATCATCAACCTCTTGGTTGAGCTTATCCAACCACTTGTCCATCATCCCCACCTTGCTTTTCATCTGAATCAAATCATCTACCTCCCTCTTTGTTAACAAAACTGGGGATTCAAGAGGAGCAACCTGTTGAGAAATGGGACTGGAAACATCTTTTAAGAAACCATGGAGCTGATCCAATTGAGCCTTAAGCTCATCCTTCCTTTGGTTATCCTTGATCATCTAGTTTTTGGTTGAAGAGGCCACAATATCAATCAAACTCGTTTGTTGATTTCTTGTAGGCTTTCCCAAATTTACTGCCCCAAACTAATAATCAATGATTTGCATGTCATCACGGCTCTTTTCCATTACAGGTATGGTGCATTCAGCAATGATCTCTCCAGCATCAGTGAGCCTAGTGGAGTGAATAACCTGGGCCTTCTTCTTAGGTTTCTCCTTCCCAATTTCTTTCATCATTTCTTCCCAGTTCAACGACTGTGGTTGAACAACCTTTTTTCTCTCTAAGTCCAACTTTAGCCAAGTAGGAGAAATAGGAGTAGTGGCTGCTTGGGCTGAAGAGGAAGCAACAGTGGTGGAAGATAGAGGCTACAACAATGTAAGCTTTGGTTGAGAATCAAGCTCCTGCACATTTTGTTGATCACTTTGCTCCCTTTCCTGTGCTAACTTTTCTGCTTCCTCTTTATCCTTTTGCTCTTGCAGCCTTTTACCTTCCAACTCTTGCCTTAAGCATTCCTCTTCTAACATTTCATCTCGCTACTTTTTCAATTCTTCAACATAGTCCCATTCCTCTTTGGACTTCTTTTCATGTTCAACAATCTCAGCAGCCTCTCTTTCCCTTTTCAGGTATTCTTGCTCTTCCCTTTTTCTATAGGCCTCTTCTTGTTCCTTGAGTTTAGCTTCAATAGCTTCTTTTTCTCTTCTTTGCTAAGCCTTTTCTTCCTCAAGGTCATGGATTTTCTATTGCATTATCAACCTATCCATTTCTTCTTGAATTTTGAGCTCTTACTCCTTTTGTTGTTACTGTTGAGCTAACTCATCGACTTTCACCTTATCTTCCAACTCCTTCTACTTGGCTGCCAACTCAGATTGTGCCTTGGCCTCCTCCTCTTATTGTGCCTCAGCTTGTGCCTTAGCATCAACTTCCGTTTTAGCATCCTCAAAGAGTTTCCATTGATCCTCTTCAGTCAATATGTGCTCAGTCCCTACATCATCTGTCATATCCAAAGATGTCAAAGCCGGATGCTCTTTATCAGATGCAGTCTTCTCTGAATCCATTTCAATATTATGTATCTCAATTTGATCCTCCATTTGTTTTAAAACATCTGCTTCATCATGGAGAGCTCCCTTTGGTAATTCTTGGCCTAATTCTTGTGCCTCAGAGGGATGATTAGATGCCTCCCCTGTAGCAGATGTAGAAACACCCACCTTCGCAGTTGTTTCATCTTCTTATACCTCTGGAAGGTCTTGAGGAACCACCTCCTCTTCTTGTGCACTAGAAGGAATAAACTCTAAAGGTTCCTTAGGTTCCAACCTTCTTTTTTCCCTCTTATATCCTTGGGTGGTACCTACAGCCTTCCTCTTCTTGGATGATGTAGCCTCAGTCTGATTAGCTCTTAAACTCACCCATTGAATACTCCTATTGAGCACTGGTCTTGCAATCTGTATTATGTCAATTTTCTCATCCGCACTCCAATTTATTGGATCAAGGTCCTTAGTTCCAATCTTGTTTTCATCATACTCGGGATCCAAAACTATCCCATCATCGGATAATGTGTCAAGAATATCTTCTTTTATCCCAAACTCAATCATGAGTGGGATGGGTATCCTTTCATAATTCCTCCTCCTAAGATCATATTCATCTTGTATGTCCTCCCAAAAATCCTCCAACAGATTGAAGTGCTTCTCAAAGACACTGGGGAGCAAAGCCTTCATCTTGTGTTTGGGGTCATAGCATTTCCTAGTAGTGTACAAGCCCAACTTCAAATAAACCAATTCATCACAAACAGTCTTAGATGCCTGAATGTGTGGACAGCAAAAGGCCCCTAGCTTCATTGGAAATTTATGGCAACCTATCTTGCGTTTTTTGCTAAACTAGATATTCACAGCCAAGGCTTGATAAATAAACTCCATCAGGATGATTCTATCACCACAACACCTAGGTAGAAAATGGGGATGACCATCAAAGCCTGCTAACCTGAAATAGGTGAATGTGGGGTACTGGATAAACCAATGTCCCCATTCATTCACAAAATCCATTGCCTCCCTACTAAGTCTATACCCAGCATCACCATTAAGCTTGTTAATTATGAAATAAAGAAAGGCATCATTAACCCTTGTATAATTTTTCTCTATTGCTTGCAAGGTGAGCTGGTTATAACACTCCCACACTTTCTTCTATCCTTGGGCTTCCCCCAATATACCTACTATCTGAAATCCAAGAAAAATCCCCACTCGGGCAGCTACATAAACCACATAAGAAGTCATAAAGAAATGCTTGGTTTCTCTCACCTTTATCATCTGATTATGGATGTTGTCCAATACTATCATAGACCAGTCAAACTGTTGCCTCCCATCCAAAATAGTTTGGATGAAAGGAAATATCCATTATTTAAATATCAAAGCATCCCTTTTACCAAACACCGTAGAGAGGAACATGATTATACCTCCAATTTCTTTACTAAAGTCCACCCTCTTAGGCTGGTCTGGAAGCTTGATCAGAGACTTCTTCTCTAACCTCATCCAAGTCTTATTCATATGGAACCTATTCCTCTCCTTTTTATCACTATAAAGCTTTAAAGCCTCTGCTTCATTCAATTGCTTAGGATTCTTGACATCAGGTATATGAAACAGGAATTTGATCATTTGAGGTGTGAAGTCAATAATTATATTACCCTTCACATCCACACACTGCCTAGTAGCAGGGTTATATGCTCTAGTTGTTGCAAGAATCAACTCCAGAAATTGGATAGATAGGAGGAAAAGTGCCACATGTGCCAACCCGGATTGAACAATCCTTTCTATCCTTCCTATGATCTTCTCTTCAGTGAATGTCTCCTCATGCAACTCTCCATAATTGAAAGGACCCAAATTGGTGTCAGTTATGTCAGTCCAGTCGGAGTCAATTTTGCTAGCTGTGAGGATGGCCTCCCTATGCTTACACCTCAAGGTATACGGGAGCTACTCCACTTTGATCTTCTTTTGCCTAACTCCTTTCCATGAAGTTTCACCTGGCTGGCTCCTTTGAGAGGCCTCATCTAATGCTCCTAGCATCTCTTAATACCTGCAACAATTTCTTGTATTAGATGAACAAAACATCTAAATTAGTCAATGATATAATCCCTCCCCCATCCTCATAAGATGATATTTACTTGGTCAAATCATGCCTTTATCAGAGGCGGAACTGTAGAAGTATTAGGCATAAAGGACATTTCTTACATGTGGCAGGGTCGAGATCGAAACTAGATACAAAACAAAATAGATAAAGGCGGGACTAGAACGGGAACCAAAACATGATCGAAGGCGGGACCAAAACAAGAATCGGACCAAAAACAAAAGTTAGCTACCAAGTTCAACTTCCTCCCCGGACCCAGTTCCGACCAGAGTAAAGGCATAGTGACATCATAATAAGGAACGAGAGTGGATCAATTCCAGCAAACAAAGAGTATTTAAAACAAGGCATTCACATGAATGAATAAACCCTAGGTCATTTGGCCCCAACGGAGACTAGAAAGGGATCAGCTTAAACCTCCAACAACTCCTCCATACATAAATCATTAAAACCATGAACACGTTATATTGCAAAACCCTAATTCGCTCGATAAACATTTCCAAAAACTAGGGCACAATGAGAAACCCATACGAACAACCTGAAACAAATGCGATAAAACCAGAACAGGGTCTCAAGACAAAAATTATTACCCAAGCAAGGAAACCCCTCAAAATCAAAACCAGAGCATGACAAAATGGAGCTGTCACGAAAGAAACAATAGAACAAACAACAAAGCACAAACGACAAACAGAAACACAAACCCAACAAAATAGAATGGGACAGAAAAGAAAGAAAGAACCAAACAAAACCGAACAAAAAGAACAGAAACAAAGACCAACCGAGTGAACAAATTCATAGAATAAACCCTCCTGCAAATACGCTAAAATGACACAAACGAAAGGACAAAATGGAAGAAAGAAAAGAAAAATAAACCTACCTCGAAACACTGCTTAGGATTCACCACAAATTTGCCAAGATTCGCTCAGCAATTCTCCCCCACAATCAAATTAATTCTCTCGATACTTTCCTGGCTGTAATTTGCTTAAACAATTCGCATAATAATAACAATGAGGTGGTTTAAGCATAATTAAACCTTTAATCAATAATTCGTGTGTGCGAACAGGCCACATTTAATGCCATAAATGCAGTAGATCAGGGACGAAGCCAACGACGCGAACAGACAGTTAAGTCAAGTCAATAGAACATCAAAAGGTAACGCAGACATAGAGTCGGGTCGGAAACAAGATAAAGAAACTACACAAAGTTCCCTATTTCATCTCCAACCCCGGATCCAGTCCCGACAAAAGGACCGACCAGCAAATGACAAATGGAGACGGGAGAGGAGACAAAACTGAAATGGAACTATCATAAAGCTCAAAGTTCCATTCTGGTTTCAGATCCGGTCCCGACCAAAAGCAAAGAACAACAAAAGAACAAGGGAAGCGAGCATGGAGCAAACACTGGACCCGACCCAAGCAACAAAGAAAGTGAGAAAGAAAAGAGAGCAGAGCAGAGTTGAAACAGGAACAAAAAAATGGAAACTTGAAAACTTCCCATGTGAGTTCCAATCCCGGTTTTGATCCCACACGAGCAAACAAACAAAAACACAAGGAAACAACCAAAAAATAGGAGGACGGACCAACCCAAGTGTTAGTCAAAAACAACCAACAAAACAAAAATGAAACAAAAGAGAAGGTGGAGTCGGAGTCGAAAACATATCCAAACTAGAAACCTTGTGAGAGTTCCATGTATAGATTTGGTTCTGGACCTACCTCCGACAGAACAAAAGATAGACTTAGGAGAAAAAAAAAAGTACTCCTAAGACCCAACCAGACAACCAAAGACGACCAAAACAAAAGAAAAAGGGGGACCCATTTTGTTCCAAAATAAAATAAAATGGGGTGGTTATGCAAGGCATAACACTAATCAAGTAATGTTTGTGGTAAAAAGAATCCATTAAGCAAAGATTAAATCAATTGGACCCCACACATGTGCTTGTGTATCTTTTGGTCATATGGTTTTCATGCAAACATTGGTCTTTTGGTTTTGAACTACTCTTAGAGAAAAGCATGTTCTTCAATATCTTGGTCTAGTAAACAAGTCCTTCTTAGGTTCATTTAGGATCAAAATCGAACACTTCATCCATCCCAAACATTTATCATCTCATCCAACAAACAACTTTAGAGATTTGGAAACATCATTATCTAGACTTGGGTACATCCTTAAACCAAATCAAATTCATCTGTTTAGTTAGGTGTGTTTGGATGAATCCTTCCTCACACGCGTAGTTAAATTATCACCTCTTTGAACAAGTTTATCCTAAAGATACATCCAACATCTTAGGGTTTACAAATTCATTATCCAATCAAAACAATCTAAATCAAATCCTAAAGTCTAGCATTGATCCAAGTCCCTAAACATTCAACACTCATATCATTCACCCCTTTCATCCTTCATCTCATCATTGGTCCTAAACACCTTAGAGATTCACTTTTGCAACAAGGTCAAAACACAAGAAGAACATGGAATATAAACTTGCTCCATACATCATGATTAATCCAAACCAACCAAACTATCAAAACCTTACAATTCCAATTGATTTTCAACACTCACATCTATACAATCCGTACATGGGATCATTATCCCCTACAAACATCAATGGTACAACAAATGTGAGTATTCCTAGTCAAAAGTTTGGAACACCTTTCCTGATGATAGATTTAAATCCAAGTCCAAACTTACAAATCTATCAACCGAACAATCAATGCATGAGTCTTCAAACGAACAACACCATCCCACCAAATCCATACATGCCCAATGTGAATATACCAAGTACAAGTTTTCCAAACATGAACATTTCAAATCCAAACTTGGAAAACTTTGGGATAGATATGTTTACAAATGTTGTTCAAAGTCCAAACAAGATGTTAATGACTCAAAGACAAGGTAACACCATGCAAAATCAAAGTTACCTAAGGGTATGTGCAGGATCGTGGTGGGCCAAAAAGTGGCAATGAGGAAAAAAACACGTCTTTCATCAACTGAAAAATGTGAAAAGAACATGTTGACTTTTTCTAGGCTTGGGTGTCACCATACCAAACACCAAACCTAGTTTTACAAATCGGATATCCGATTTGGATCAGATATCCGATTTGCAAAAATCATATATAAAAAAAGTCGGTTGTTGTTTTGAAGTTATTTGACAGTGAAGAACCCGTAGGCGCACAGTGCATTGCATCTTCGCGTAACGGATATCCGATTTGGGCAAAATATGATTTGGAAAGGTAAGTTTTTTTATTTTTATTTGATTTGATTCAATTTTGATTTAGATTTGAATAATTTCATATGGTTTTTTGTGGATTTTTTTTTAAAATAGGGTTTTTGATTGAATTTTTGTGAAAAAATTGAGTTTAGAATGGATTTTGATAAAAAATGAATGTTTTTTGTGGATTTTTTTTCACAATAGGGTTTTTGATTGAATTTTTATGAAAAATTGAATTTAGAATGGATTTTGATAAAAAAAAAAAAATGAATGTTTTTTGGATTTTTTTTCAAAATAGGTTTTTGATTGAATTTTTATGAAACAATTGAGTTTAGAATGGATTTTGATAAAAAAATGAATGTTTTTAATGGATTTTGATTTAAAAATAGTGTTTCATTTATATTGTCTAATTTTAGATTAATTATTTTTTAACTTTAATCGGGCATTATGAGAATGAGAATGCACAAATTCCACCAGTTGAGAATGAAAATCCACCAGCTGAGAATCAAAATGTAGAAATGCCAAATGCTCCACCACCTCCACAACCATCAATTGAAGACTTAATTCATGAAAAATTGGAGCAATTGAGGGGCATTTGTGATGTTTATAAGAAAATCCCTCGATTATCCCGTATGTCAACCACATTGACAAGAATAATTACAAATGTAGAAACCCTCTCCACCCAACATAATGCCTTTCATTCATGGCGAGAAACCATGAGGAATATTATGCATGTGGATTGTCTTATGATGATGTGAAAGATCTCCAAATAACAAAAGCCCAAATAGCCTCTTTATTTATTAACCCCAACACTGGTTTGCCAGTTAATGTTAACAAACCAAAACTTTCTATAAAATGGTGCACGCATAGGGGCATAGTAGATAACTTTTGGGATCGTTGGTGTATGGTTTTTGATAAACCACCCAACAATAATCTTGATGTACCTTTTTACTTTATTAAAATATTATATGCTAAGTTTTTGTTAGGGCATCATGTCAATTACTTTGACATTAAATCCTTCCAGGGCGTTGGTGGAGGTATGCCCCAGGATAGGCTAGGGGCAACTAGAGTAGTTAGGCGCCCACATGTTCCCCATCCTCCCCTTCATCCGCCACCTCTAGTACAACATCCAGATATTATGGAGGATGCAGCCACACAAACTATCTAGGCCATTCACTCTTTGAGTGATCTTTTGGTTTCCCATGCTTCTTCGGTAGCTCAACCACAGTCTGGTGATCTTGGCAATGGATCTAGTGTTGCTGCATCATCCTCCTCGGGTCCACATATTTTTGTGCCACATATTTGCAATAAATGCCAGCAAATATGTTTGGGTCCTATTGTACAGCCCCTTGAGCAGCCATTAGACACTTCTGATTATGACATCCAGGATGTGGAGATTATAGCAGATCACACGCAGGGGAGTGGAGCACTCCCTACAGAGTCCTCTCCTGCTAGAGAGGTGGATATTGGAGTAGTTACAAAGGTAACATTTAAGGTGTAAATTCACAACTTTCATTTTTTTTTAAATGAATATTAATAAGAGATAGTATCAAGTACTAATATTTGTTTACATGGTCTATTTAACAGTTAATTTCTGAGGAGGAGCTCACACAGGTGACTGATAGCACCCTTAGGGCCATTTCATTTGGCCTCGAGATGCACAGTATGTATTTTCGCAGTCACTCATTTACATTTTTTTACTATATACTTGCTTGTCATTTGAATTGTCATTAATGAAATTATATATTAAATTCTATGTTTATCTTATTCTCTTCTTGTAGGAAACACCTAGTGCGAGTGAGGTACGATGCTCTCCAGACTATGGATGCACAATGTTAGATAAGGGAAAGGTAATTGAACTCAAATTTGATTGAATTAAGATTTATAAGATATTTTATTGATTATGCATACATTGACATAGATTTGTAGTTTCATATGTACTTATCATTTTTATGTACAGGTGGTTGTGAGCTATACATCATTATATATAGTTTAATATATAGTATTGATTTTTATGTTAATTATTCGATTTAAATTATATAGTATAACTAATCTCAATTGTGGTTTGACATTTTCTTGTACAGCTACCTTCAGAGCCAATGAGTGCTTCAAAGAGGCTCCATTTTGATGATCCACCAGTAGTTTAGGATGAGATAGACATTTTGGCATGTAAATATTGAATAGATACCGAGATGGCATATGCCACATATTGTAAAACTTTGTTTGAGTTGGCGTTGATGCCATTTTTGTATATGGACATACACTTGATTATTGGATAAATTGATATATATAGAAGTTGACAATCAAAATTTAATTTCCTCCTCATGTGCATGATTAAACCCTTTGAAAATTTAATCAAGTAACCAATGGTTAAATATCAATGTACAATAGCATAAAAAGAATGGTTAAATATTATGTAGTTTATATTCATATTGTTGATTACATTGCATTGCACATCTTTCAAACTCAAAGCATTACTTCACATTGCATAAGTAACAACTAGATGTTGATAGATGAAAAAATTTCAATAACAATATAGTTTTTACAAATTCAACCTAAGCAGTTATGCAATTACTTCACATTACATAACTAATAACTAGGAGAAACTAGCAATTGCATTAGCTTGTCATGGAATTCTATGAGACCACATTTCTTTGAGGAAACTTGGCACAAAACTCAAAAAAAATGAAAAGAAAGTACTCAAACAAACTTTAAAGGGGTCTCAAGCCTATTGCCCCCTCATTCCACACGCTATGTAGCCATTTACTTGTGTTAGTTTTATGATCATATTTAATGCACAAAAAATTAATTCTAAATCAAACACAATAACATAGCATATACCCTGGGAAAACCCTCCTCTTGAGGGAGAAAAAACCAGCCAATAATATCACTTATATTATTGAATCACAATAGAAACTCCTTTACAATGAAGGCCGATAATGAGGCCTAATAATATGCACCATAAACTGATGCCAACACAGCAATACAATGATGTAATTCTCAAATGATAATCCTTAGCCTTCTCACAATAACTCGATCTGCACTTGAAGAGTTTCTCACTAACTCGCACTTGATATGAAATGGAATGTATGAAAAATGTATGTCTCAAAACAATGAAATATATCTAATATATATACAAGCTGAGAGAGATGCGACTCTTCACAATATAGGTCGGCCTCCAAAAAGAATGTGCCTCCTCAAAGATTACGCCTCCAAGATAGAAGTCGGCCTTCATAAAATAATAAATATCATTTGACATAAATCGTGCCTCAAGCATGTCGGCCTCTTCATAAATGCACCTCTTCATTAACTTGTATCTCTTGATGAATTAGCATTAAACACAAATCAATATATATATAAATTAAATAGGTTTGGCTATATTTAATTTATTCTTATGTAGAGGAGATCGCTGGAAGGATATGACTGATGCTGCAATAATCATCAACACTCCCTCTCAGCTAGGGAGGATACTTCCAGCTGCACAAGGAAAATCACCTCATCGTGATGCCTAGTACTATGGATACAACCATAAGTGAAAAGAATAATATCATCTCATCATGATATTAGATATCGCCTCAACATGATATCAACCATAATGGCTACAACCATACTATGGTGTGTACAAGTGTTCATCGCGGACCTCAACTACAACAACATCTAGAGGTGCTCTTCTAGTCAGCAACACAACCATCTTCTTTAGGTTCAGTAGGATCCCTCTGAATCTTTAAGTACTCTTTCGGTCAGCAACACAACCATCCAGAGGTGCTCTTTCGGTCAGCAACACAACCATCTTCTTTAGGTTCAGTAGGTTCAGTTCCATGGCTGCAAGTTGTGACTTCATGCTTGATCATTTCTTTGGTTGGCATGACTTCCTCATAAGATGACTCAAGCTTTTCATCGCCAAGCAATCTCTCATCACCTTCCTGCAGTAGAGTTATCAGCATTCTTCAAAAATCATAAGAATTCTTTTAGTACACTCAAGAGTTATGTGATGTCCCCACTCTAGTCAGTCACCTGATGCAGTGTGTTAGCCCTTTTCTTGGACCCTTGTGGGCTAACTAGATTGGTTAGAGGGTCAGTGGTACCTTCTAGAGAGTTTGGTCAATTTCATTTTCTGAGATCGTAGATAGGCTCATTGCGGGCCTTGGCAGTATAGGAGTTTCTTTGCTTCTGACGGCACTGAATTCTGTTGAGAATTGAGGGAGATAGGCTTACTTAAGTGATTTAAGTTATATTTTAACTTAAAGTCTTTTTATAAAGTGTAATTGACTTTATAATTCTTATATCACTTAAATAAAGTCTAAAGTGAATATTTTAAGTTATATCTTTTAATCACTTAAAGGAGGTGCCAAAAATAAAATTCTAGACTATGGAAAGTGACTTAAGTTTATTTCCATAAATTTAAATGATCTAAAACCCTAAAAGGTACGGCCTCCTTGGGTTTTCACCTCCTTTGCTATATAATGGATTTGGGGCAATGAGAAACTCATCTTTTTGAATATTTCAACTTTGCCTTGCAGGTTTTTTCCCTTGCTTTCATCCTGTGATCAGGCTTGCAGTAAATCCACCATTGGAGAATGAAATCTCTTCAGTGTGAGCACTTGTGAGGCTGTGAGAGATCAGCTGAATTGGTGCAGATTTAGAGAGCTTCATTTTAGAAGTTTTGCAGTGCTTCAACAGATTTTTTGTAGTGTTCTTCATCAGAAACAAAGGGTTTATTGGTTGGTGTTCTTCCTTCACCATGGTAGGCTTCATGGCTGTTTGGGCACACCTTCAGAGCTGGTTTTTGGTTCTTTTTGCTTGAGGGGCATTGGATTTTGAGCTAGGGCATGTTTTCTTCTTGGAGAAATGCCTATCTTCTTGAGGGTTTCTCTCCACCATCTTCAGCACTAGGCATCCCCTCTTCTTTTGCTCCATTTTCACAACTGGATTCAGACTTTGTATCATCCTATTCTGAATATAGTCAGTTTTTCATGTATAGACTGGCAAACTAGCTTCGTTTTTTAATTAAAAAACTTGGAGGCTTTCGGGTATGTTTATATGTTCTAAATCCATTGTTGAGCTTATTAAATACCTTCTACAATTTCAGTTTGATTAAATTTTCTCAAGTTTTCATTATGTAAGCTTTTATATGATGCGCACCTTCTCTTCTGTCTATAAGTTTTCTCTAAAAAACTCAAAAACACAAATAGACTTAACAAAAAGATAGGGGTTTGAGCAGTGAACTAGCAAGGCTCATCATAGTGGTATCAGAGCACTGATCCTGCCAGCTTGTAGGGTTAGAAAAAATTTATGAAGTCACACCAGGAGGGTTTTGACAAGTTCTACTCTCGTGGGGGGGCCAGAAATCAAAGAGGTGATCATAATCCTTTTCCACCATTTCCATTTGACGAACAGGAGGAGGAAATAGACTTGGATAATATGGCTAACAGGGAAGGAGAAAGTTCTCACATGAACAAAGAGGATATAGAAGCTAGAGATGTGCTAAGAGGTATGGTTGCAGGTCAAGAACAGGTAGCTAATATTCTCCAGCAACTTAGCACAAATGTAGAGAACTTAACACTTCAGAGAAGCCAGCATCCAGGGCATGATCATGAGGGCACTATCCAGGGCACACCTCAT
Source organism: Sequoia sempervirens (assembly GCA_007258455.2). Taxonomy (NCBI): domain Eukaryota; kingdom Viridiplantae; phylum Streptophyta; class Pinopsida; order Cupressales; family Cupressaceae; genus Sequoia; species Sequoia sempervirens. The sequence goes on from VDFB02000013.1 coordinate 179,181,644, forward strand.
AGACCTATTGTTCCAGCTCACACTTTTGAGAGAGCAACATGTCCTACCTTCACCAGGAACGATACTGAGGATGAGGAAGAGGTTGAACAGGGTGGTGAGATTAACTTTGCAGATAACATCATGGTTATGCATGATGAATGGGATGCATTGCCACCTAGAGTTAAGGAGCACCTTAACTTTGATAGATTCATGAGCCAGAGGAGAGAACATAATAGAAACAGGAATGACAGGAGGCCTAGGTACAAGCACAATGATCTTAGACAGGCTACCAATAAACTCACTTTGGCGAACTATGATGGCAGTGGTAGAATTACAGCACATGCTTGGATCAGAAAGTTAGATACATTCTTGACTCTACGTCCCATGCTCAAGGAAGATGCTATTTGATTTGCAGCACTTCGCCTTGATGGTGTAGCTCATGATTGGTGGATTCATGGCATGGATACTCTTCACCATGATCAAATTACTTCATACCAGGAGTTCACAAATAGACTGGTAGAGAGGTTTGACTAACGTGATCCCGAGCTATTTTTCAAAGACCTAGCACAACTGAAACAGCTAGGTAGTTTGGAGTCATATATTGGAGAGTTTCAGAAATTGCTAGTTATGGTTACAGGCATTTCTGAGAGAAGGCTGATCATACTCTTCATTGAGGGACTTTTCGAGCCTATGAAAGGATGGATCAAGGCATTTGATCCCCCATACATTATAGGAAACCATGAGGAAAGCTCGCAACATGGAGCTCACTACTCCTCGAAAGCAATTTGGCACCAAACCTTCTACTTCTTACAATGAACATAAATTTGATCCGAAAAAAGATGATAATGCTGATCATAAGAAGAAATATACAGTACCTTTGGATCGAGAAACCATGAATAATCTTCGTAGAAGGAAACTTTGTTTTTACTGCAAGGGCCCTTATGACCAAAATCATGATTTCCCCCTCAAACCTAAAGGGCAAAACAGGAACATGGAGTGGTTTTATGAGGGAGAAGAAGTGACTGATTTTTCTAATCAGCAAGATCCAATTTATGATACAGATGGAGAAGAATCAGAAGATGAGGCTGAAATTGTAGTAGAAACTGAGTTAAAGGAGGCTCATTTATCCAACATGCAGAGAGAGGGATCTTTTAGACTCCGTGGGGTCTTGGTTGGTCAAAGAGTCATAACTCTTTTAGATACAGGTGCAACTCACAATTTTATTGACTCACGTTTAGTGGAGAAAAGAGGAATTCAAACTCAGCAGTTTGAAGGAATTCGAGTCAAGGTTGCTGATGGATACACTCTCACCTACGAGAGGATGATTCCAGACTTGCCTTTGAAACTCAATAACTATGAGTTTAAGGCAGATTTTTATGTTGTGAACATGGGAGGAACTGATATAGTTCTCAGCATGAAGTGGCTTCATGCTATAGGAGAGTTCACACTTAATTTGAATGACATGGAGATGAAATTTAAAGTTGATGGCACAAACCATGTTCTAAAAGCCATCAAGGACTGCAATGTGAAAGAAATTTCACTTAAAAGAATGGAACGTTTGGTTCGACATGACATGGTAGATTGGTTAGCTGAATGCAAGTTAATGCCTTCACAGTTGGATCAGCAAGCTTCTTCTTACCATCCAGATGTATAGGAACTCAGAATCAAACATACCAAGGTTTTCAATGCAATCCCACCAGGTAGACCTCCTGACAGAGGTATTGAGCATATCATAGAGCTGGAAGAGGGCACGAAACCTATAATGATCACTCCTTACCGGCACCCCAAATGCTTGAAAGATGAAATTGAGAAAACCATCAAAGAACTTTTGGTTATGGGGCACATTAGGCCGAGTAAGTCACCCTTTGCTTCATCAGTTGTTTTGGTGAAGAAAAAGGATGGTACACTCAGAATGTGTATTGAAGATAGAATGCTTAACAGGAGAACTATAAAGAATAGATATCCTATTCCATGGATTGATGAGTTGATAGATGAGCTTCATGGAGCTTGCTACTTCTCAAAGATTGATTTAAGGACAGGTTATCATCAGATCAAATTCTGAGAGGAGGACATAGAGAAAACTGCATTCAGATGTCACTGTGGACACTTTGATTTCTTGGTTATGCCTTTCGATTTAACCAATGCTCCAGCCACATTTTAGTCCACTATGAATAGGGTTTTCCATCCTCAACTGAGGAAACATGTGTTGGTGTTCTTTGATGACATTCTAGTTTACAGCAGATCATGGGAAGAACACATGGTTCACCTAGATGAGGTTTTGAGCATACTTGACAGGGAGTCCTTGTACGCCGAGGAGTCCAAGTGTGCATTGGGCATGGCCAAGATTTTGTATTTGGGTCACATTATCAGTAGTGAGGGAGTTAGCATGGATCCAGAGAAGGTTCGGGCTATCATTGATTGGCCTACACCTGAGACATTGACACAACTCAGGGGATTTTTAGGATTATGTGCCTTCTATCGTCGATTTGTTAGTGGATTCTCATGGCATGCTATGCCACTAACTGATTTGACTAAGAAGGGTGCATTTGTATGGACACCATTAGCACAGGAATGCTTTGAGAAGTTCAAACTTCTCATGACTTCATGTCTAGTGTTGGCTTTGCCAGATTTCACCAAACCCTTTGAGTTACATTTTGATGCCAGTGGTGAGGGAATTGGTACAGTCATTATGCAGGATCGTCATCCTATAGCTTTCGAGAGCAGGAAGCTGAGAGGTCCTAAGAGGAGCTGTAGCATCTATGACAAGGAGATGTTGGCCATCATGCATGCCATGGCCAAGTTCAGGAAATACTTGATTGGTAGTAAATTATGTGTTAAAACCAATCATAATAGTCTAAAACACTTCCTTGGATAGCAGGATTTAAATGAAAGACAACAGAAATGGGTCAGCAAACTTCGGTCCTATGATTTTGACATCTCCTATGTCAAGGGTACTCAAAATGTAGTTGTTGATGCATTATCTCACCATCCTCACTTGAGCTCCATTACATAGATTTTAGAGGACTAGAGACATATGATTGTAGCTGAGTATGCTAAGAACCCGTGGGCTTCTAGCATAGTGGATGGAACAGTACAGGATGCCAGATACTCACTTGTAGATGATCTTATCATTTACAAAGGGAGGATATTTCTAGTTCCTGGTTCAGAGATGAGGAACCAAGTTTTGAGATCATTTCATGATGCACCTATGGCATGACATCCTAGGTACTTTAAGACCTATAGGCAGGTACAGGAAAGATTCTCTTGGAAGGGTCTCAAATCCTTTGTTCTCCAGTATGTCAGGGAATGCCTTGTTTGTCAGCAGAACAAGCAAGAACACACATACCCTACAGGTTTACTCCAGCTACTTCCTATCCCTGAGAGGAAGTGGGAATGCTTGTCTATGGACTTCATTACGGGCTTGCCGAAAGCTCAAGCGAAAGACAACCTTTTGTGGTGGTAGATCGATTGACAAAGTATGCTCATTTCTTCTCAATCACTACTACACACACAGCTACTCAGGTGGTAGATTTGTTCTTTCGTGAGGTATTCAGGTTGCACGGTTTTCCTCGGAGTATAGTCAGTGATAGGGACAGCAGGTTTATGAGTAACTTCTGGCAGGAGTTATTCAAGATTTGAGGGACAGAACTCACTCCGAGTACCAGCTACCACCCCCAGACAGATGGGTAGACTGAGATAGTCAACAAATGGGTGGAGGGATACTTGCGGAATTACAGTTCAGGGTAGCAGAAGGCATGGGTGAGATGGTTATACCATTGTGAGTATTGCTACAATACCACTCATCACATGAGCATTCAGATGACCCCCTACCGAGCATTATATGGATATGATGCTCTGAGTTTTCTAGACTTGTTACTGAGTGACAGTAGAGTACCTAGTGTTGGTGATCTATTACAGGAGAACCAGGATATTATGAGGACACTCAGAGAGAATATACAAAAAGCTCAGAATCAGCAAAAGTAGTATGTTGATCAGAGGCGAGTGGAGCGATCTTTCGAGATCGATGATTTGGTGTATTTGATGCTCCAGCCTTATAGGCAGTCCACCCTTCATAAGAAGGGTGCAGAGAAACTTAAGCCATGATACTATGGACCATTCAAAGTTGTTAGATGAGTCGGTGAAGTGGCTTATGAGCTAGATCTTCTGATGGATAGCAAGGTTCACAATGTGTTCCATGTTTCACACCTCAAAAAGGCATTGGGACCACATGTGACTCCTTCTATTGATTTACCACCCCTGGATGATGAGGGGAAGTTGATATTGATTCCTAAGGCCATTCTGGATTCCAGAGAGTGTCATCTTCAGAGGCAGGTTATCAGGGAATACTTGGTAAAGTGAAAATATCTACTAGCAGAGGATGCGACTTGGGAGGGTGACAGTGTTTTACAGCATCCAACTTTGAGTTTGCTTGCGGACAAGAAAATTCAGGGAGGGTAGATTGTGATGTCCCCACTCTAGTCAGTCACCTGATGTAGTGTGTTAGCCCTTTTCTTGGACCCTTGTGGGCTAACTAGATTGGTTAGAGGGTCAGTGGTACCTTCTGAAGAGTTCAGTCGATTTCATTTTCTGAGATCGTGCATAGGCTCATAGCAGGCCTTGGCAGTACAGGAGTTTCTTTGATTCTGACAGAACTGAATTCTATTGAGAATTGAGGGAGATAGGCTTACTTAAGTGATTTAAGTTATATTTTAACTTAAAGTCTTTTTATAAAATCAAATTGACTTTATAATTCTTATATCACTTAAATAAAGTCTAAAGTGAATATTTTAAGTTATATCTTTTAAGCACTTAAAGGAGGCACCAAAAATTAAAGTCTAGACTATGGAAAGTGACTTAAGTTTATTTCCATAAATTTAAATGATCTAAAACCCTAAAAAGTACGGCCTCCTTGGGTTTTCACCTCCTTTGCTATATAAGGGATTTGGGCAATGAGAAACTCATCTTTTTGAATATTTCAACTTTTCCTTGGAGGTTTTTTCCCTTGCTTTCATCCTATGATCAGGTTTGTAGCAAATCCACCATTGGAGAACAAAATCTCTTCAGTGTGAGCACTTGCGAGGCTGTGAGAGATCAGCTGAATTGGTGCAAATTTAGAGAGCTTCATTTCAGAAGTTTTGTAGTGTTCTTCATCAGAATTAGAGGGTTTATTGGTTGGTGTTCTTCCTTCACCATGGCAGGCTTCATGGCTGTTTTAGGCACACCTTCAGAGCTAGTTTCTAGTTCTTTTTGCTTGAGGGGCATTGGATTTTGAGCTAGGGCGTGTTTTCTTCTTGAAGAAACGCCTATCTTCTTGAGGTTTTCTCTCCACCATCTTCAGCACTATGCATCCCCTCTTCTTTTGCTCCATTTTCACAGCTGGATTCAGACTTTGTATCATCCTATTTTGAATATAGTCAATTTTTCATGTATAGGCTGGCAAACTGGCTTCATTTTTTAATTAAAAAACCTGGAGGCTTTCGGGTATGTTTATATGTTCTAAATCCATTGTTGAGCTTATTAAATACCTTCTACAATTTCAGTTTGATTAAATTTTCTCAAGTTTTCATTCTGTGAGCTTTTATATGATGCGCACCTTCTCTTTTGTTTATAAGTTTTCTCTAAAAAACTCAAAAACACAAATAGACTTAACAAAAAGATAGGGGTTTGAGCAGTGAGCTAGCAAGGCTCATCACAAGTTATCATATGTCTTCTTGTAGTCTCAAAAGTTATTTTGTATCATTGTTACATTGGTACTTGAGAGTGGTAGCTTAATATAGGTCCACAATACAAAACCTGGTTTACCTGTGCAGTGTAACAGTGGCATAGGAAGATTTTTCTTTGAAAGCATAAATGAAAGCTTAGCCTCTTGGAATGAAAATGCTTGTTTGAAAAACAAATGAATAAGAATGAGGTAGTTAACGTGTTTGAAGTGATTTAGAGGTCACGTTTAGGGTCGCTTTTAGGGTAGTTAAGGTTTTTGAAGTGAATTGGAGGTCGCTTTTAGAGAAGAGAGATGTTGAAGAGTACATCAAGTCAATGAGAACCGAAGTGTAATGTGTTTTAGTTTGTGGTAATCCTTTTTTTCTCAGCAAATGTTGAACAATTTTTGAAAAAAAAAGTTGTGTCATAGTCTGCATTCAATCCAACAAGCAAAAATGAAAGCTCAGCCTCTTGGAATGAAAATGCTTGTTTGCAAAACAAATGAATAAGAATGAGGTAGTTAAGGTGTTTGAAGTTATTTAGAGGTTAATTTTAGGGTGGAAGGCTTAAAACTCCATTTTAAATGCACAAAAAAGAATGAAATTACTTCAAACCATGTTTGTGAAGAAGTTAACTATGTTGCCCACTAGTTTCCCTTAAGAGTCCAAAGTGCTAAAAGGCAGCAATCTTTGAAGGTCTATTTCTCGGAGATCATGATGCTTACAGACTCTTCTTTTGAGGTTATTGGATCATGTTGGGACCATCTACAAAAATCTCTCTCATTTTTTTCTATCTCAGAGGCGTTTTCCTGTGGTGATGACTTTTCAGTGGAGGGAAAAGTTGCCAGATGCAAGCAGTCTAAAGTTGCAAAGTGGTGCAACCTTCATTCTGCAACTCATACGACCAAATACCCTATTCCAACATGTCCATATGGGTACGTTTACGCTAGGTATGGTCCTCTCTTGCACCCAAATACGCCGAATCACTTCGAGCTACATTGGACCGACGATTTCCCTTAAGAGTCCAAAGTGCTAAAAGGAAGTAATCTTTGAAGGTCTATTTCTCGGAGACCGTGATGCTTACAGACTCTCCGTCTAAGGCTATGGGATTGTGTGTGACCATCTACAAAAACCTCTCTCTTTTTTTCTATCTCGGAGGAGTTTTCCTATGGTGATGACTTTTTAGTGGAGGGAAAAGTTGTTAGATGCAAGCAATGTAAAGTTGCAAAGTGGTGGAAATTTCATTCTGCAACTCATACGACCAAACAGACTATTCCAACACATTCGGATGGGTACATTTATGCTAGGGATGGTCCTCTCTTGTACCCAAATACGCTAAATCACTCTGAGCTACATTGGATCGACGATTTCCCTTAAGAGTCCAAAGTGCTAAAATGCAGCAATCTTTGAAGGTATATTTCTCAGAGACCGTGATTCTTATAGAATTTCCATCTAAGGCTATTGGATTGTGTTGTGACCATCTACAAAAACCTCTCTCAGTTTTTTCTATCTCGAAGGAATTTTTCTATGGTGATGACTTTTAAGTGGAGGGAAAAGTTGACAGATGCAAGCAGTGTAAAGTTGCAAAGTGGTGCGACTTTCATTCCGCAACTCGTACGACCAAACAGACTGTTCCAACACATCTAGATGGGTACGTTTACACTAGTTATGGTCCTCTCTTGCACCCAAATACGCTGAATCACTCTGAGCTACATTGGACCGGCAATTTCCCTTAAGAGTCCAAAGTGCTAAAAGACAACAATCTTTAAAGGGCTCTTTCTCGAAGAACATGATGCTTATAGACTCTTCATCTAAGGCTATGGGATCGTGTGGAGACCATCTACAAAAACCTCTCTCGGTTTTTTCTATCTCGAAGGCGTTTTCCTGTGGTGATGGCTTTTCAGTGGAGGGAAAAATTGCCAGATGCAAGCAATGTAAAGTTGCAAAGTGGTGCAACTTTCATTCCGCAACTCTTCGACCAAATGGACTGTTCCAACACATCTAGATGGGTACATTTACGCTATGGATGGTCCTCTCTTGCACCCAAATACGCTAAACCACTCCGAGCTATATTGGACCGAGTGAAATTTAGGTGAAAAATTGATGCAGACACAAGGGCACAATCACAAATTCTTTGCAACCTTCCTATTTGAGGAATCTAACAAAATTATTCTAACCTCTTTGGACAGTCCAAAACTCCCTTAAAACTTGACAAGCAACAAAATACACATTTCCCTCTTTAACCCCCTTAAACCCTTGTAATAGTGAGAAACTAGTTTTTGTCTAATTACTCCACAATCTTCCAAAACACTAGATGAACACATGACTGATTCAAACACCCATATCCAAGTTACACAACATATATGAGAAACAACATAGACTCCTTTGGACCAGTGTTGACTTTCCTATACATTCACCCTTCAATAGGCTACTCAATTAGCCCAAAAAATCCAAAGCAACATACCTTCAAACACCACACAAACCCCTGAAACCTTGGGGAAGCAAATAAATTTCCAAGAAAACAAATATTTTTCAATTGGATTCCATTTGTACAGACCTGTAACTGTCAAATCAAAAAACCCTTATTTTTAGTGTAATTCTTGAGGGTTTATTGGATGTAGCACTTCCACAACCTTTCAGACTCTGCCACCACCTTAGACACCTTTATTTAGGACCCAATATGCTTAGAAAACAAAGAAACTTCTAGTATCTCAGAGATTTTTGCAAACCCTAGGGTAAAAACTCTATTTTCAAGTGAAAAAAAACCACCATTTTTAGACCTTTAACTCTTCATTTTATTTCAAAACCAAGTTCTCCACACCTTCCACTCTTGAAATAATGTCAAGACATGTAATAATGTTTGTACATAAAGTTTTTATACAAAATGCTTGAATGGCTTCTGCACAGGCAGAAAACACAAGAAAAATAGTAAAATATGAACTGAGCAATTGAAACTTTATTGATTCAAAGAAAAAAAATCCTTCAACCAAACCTGTCTCGAGCCCTTGAAGGCCTTAAGTACACCTGCATAACCCATGAAACCTCCATATAATTCCTCCAATTTACAAAGCAATGGGAAGATAAAACCATGTAAGTGGTTTCCCCAAACTAATTGCCACCAAAACCATTCTTGATAGTTTAAAACCACGAACCACCCCAACATGTAATTATGATAGCACTCAAGATAGAATCCATGAATAGATAATGTATTTGACCAATAACTCATCGAGAGCACAAATTCCCAAAACTAGCCCTCCACTATGAACATATCAACTAAGTAGGAACCCATAACATTATGGAAAGATGATCCATATCTAAGTGGCTAACAATCAATTCCAGGTGGCTAATGGATAAATGAGGGCATACCCATTGGTGAATGTGATAAATGGGAAAATAAGGTAAATGTATAGATGTGTGTGAATAAGAATAGGATAGGGCTAATTGTATAGTGATTTAAGTATGCAAATTGATAAAAGGCTAGAGAGATGAGCTTGAATTTAGATGTTGAGTCACTACGTACATGTATCAAGACATTTCTTCAAAATAGACACAAAATTGTGTGGGAAATGACATGGTATGCACAAATTTTACTGTTACAATTACACACATATTGATTTACAAATGCTTTGCATATAGATTAAATTTACTTCAAAATTAATACCTATTAATACTTCTTCTTTAAGAAAACATGATTATGTATTCTCTAATAAAACTTTCACCATAACAAGACTTCTTGCAATTACTTCAATTGTAGCATACATAATTTCATATTGCACCTATCAATGTGCCCATTACATCTTCACGTGTGATTGCTAGTATATGTATGTCTCTTCAAAAAACATAGATGGGTTAAGCTCTCTCCTTACTCTTTGAGTAAGAGATAGAGTAAGAGATAGTAGGGGAGAGGACTAGACAATATTACAAAACCTGGTTCAAACGAGCATACCGACAGGAAAGAACCAGGAAGAAAACCTTCGGTTGTAGCTCGATTAAGTACAAAAATAGACCCCTTTACAAAACCTATGAGTTTCCAAAATACAGACCCCTTTACATTTTAAACATACCCTTTATATAATTCTAGACATTTGACCCATATTTCAAAAAACATCACTGGGTATAGATTATTCCCATACACAATTATGACTATTTTACATTGTTTCCAATTTGAGAATTCAAATTTTACAATTTTTTTCCTATTAGAGGCATTCAGGGCATAGTCTTCAACAATAGTAGTATGTTCACGTTCTGGACTGACAAGCACCTATACAAACCATCAAGGTAGCTTAGAATAACCAATCTATATTATTCTAAATGACACAAAATATGATGAGATGGTAATTCAAACTATAAAAGATGCTTAGAATAACCAATCTATATTGTTGTAATCTATTGCATACCTCTTCAAAAGGATCGAGCTGGCTATTTTGCAGCAGTCCATGATCAATCGTGCCAGAATATCGCAAAAGTGGGAAAATGAGAAATCTATATTGTCACAATAGAAAAGATGCTTAGACTAACATATCTATATTAATCTAAACAACCTAAATGATGATGAGTTGGTGATGCAAACTATAAAAGAAACATACCTCTTCAAAAGGATCAGAGCTGGCTATTGTTGCAGCAGGTCCATGATCAATCATGCCAAGAATATCGCAAAAGTGGGAAAATGAGAAATCTATATTGTCACAATAGAAAAGATGCTTAGACTAACATATCTATATTAATCTAAACAACTTGAATGATGATGAGTTGGCGATGCAAACTATAAAAGATGCATACCTCTTCGAAAGGATCAGAGTTGGCTATTGTTGCAGAGGTCCATGATCAATCATGCCGGAATATCGCAAAAGTGGGAAAATGAGAAATCTATATTGTCACAATAGAAAAGATGCTTAGACTAACATATATATATTAATCTAAACAACTTGAATGATTATGAGTTGGTGCAAACATAAAAGATGCATACCTATTCGAAAGGATTAGAGCTGGCTATTGTTGCAGCAGGTCCATGATCAATCTTGCCAAAAATATCATAAAAGTACATACAAAATATTACTATTAAAGACACCTGCATTGCAATAGTATATAAAATATTAGTATTAAATAAAGAACACTAATGAACTTAATCATAATGAGCATAAGCATTCTACCTTCCATTCTTGAAAATGCTATTCAAGTGTTCCTGAAGGGTCATCTCTTTGCTTAAGAGTATCCAATATTGCTTCATGATCAACATTACTAAGTGTCCATAGTTGTTTTGTCTTTGGTCTAGCATGATGCTTCAACAACTTAACATTTGTTGCTATAGCAAGGTGTGAGTACATGAGAATGGTTTTGTGTTTCTCGTAGTCTTCAAATGCAGGTATGCCATTATTTCTAATCATGTATGTTTGCAACCAAGCTCCTGCAACCACAACTGAACCTATAGGATACATGAAACCATCATCATCTTCCATTGGTTGTGTTAGCTTATGCTTTACCCGCACACATCAAGCCAACCAATAGTCTGATCTCTATTCATTCCCCTGTGGTGCAACAACTGCAAAAATATGTCCTAGCTATAGTAGATCTGAAAGCAGGTCGTAATCAACTAAACTTTTCATTGTGTCATTTGTCATGGATATTGTTTGAGATAAAGGAGTTAGATACTGTGGTACCCATGTATCCACCCACTCACTTGACTCGCATTGATCCCACTTGCACTAAATACAACTCTGACAAAAACAAGCCAACTCTCATGTCTAAATGGTCCATGTGCCTACATCTAAGCTTCAAAATGAACGCATCTATGAAGAATCTTTGATTGTATGACAATCCAATCTGCCTCCCACTGTACCCTCCTCAACGAACCAAAATAATATGTGCACTATTGAATCAAGTGTCCCTCCCTCTGACAATGTTGAACTACACCAATCAACTATAGAATGTGCATCGCTGAATTTTGCTCCTAAAATCTTCAATTTCTCCTTAACTAGAGCTCTCTTTACGCATGCACCTACTCCATCATGCTCCCCTTTCCCATGTCCAGCTTCAAAAAAACTCCAAATATGAGGTAGACCCCTCTCTACATGCATTCTACTCAACCAATAAAACATATGAGCATTCTTGAATTAACCTATGGAATTATCTGACCAAATTAGATGTCGACCCAATGCTATATCATGCTCCCACAAGAACTCAAAAAAATTCTCGAAACAATGTTGGAAATTCTCAGACGAGTGAGATCTATCATCACTCATATAAAAATGATAATCTTTGATTATCTTTCAATCCTCCTCTATACTATCAGGTGCATTTCTAAACGTTATGTGGACAAAAATAGCAATCTGAATGGAATTGTAATACTAAGATTGTACCTCATTTTGTGGTTGCAACGTGTAGTTTTCTGCAAAATCAACTAGTGATGTAATAGTGCCAATCGGAAAAGAGTCCTTACACATCATAAATTGTTGATCCAACCACTGAGACCTATGACTATTCCTTGCATACTTGTAGAAAATATTGCCCTTAAAATATGAAATAAAATCAGCAACACTGCATTCTTTTGTAACCAACTCACATCTAGAACCTTCACCTCCACTTTGCAAAGTATATTTGACAATCTCATATCTCTTTTTCTCAACAAGCTTCTTTCCAAATTCATGTTCGAAACTCTCATGAAAACATTGAACAAACTTTGACAAGCCACCACATTGTGATCACTTTGCATTTAAACAATCATTTCTATAGAAAAAGCAACCATCATCTCTAGAACATAAAAATAGATCTAGTCCCTTGATGATTTCGGAAGATGCATTGCACCACACTCCTACAACATTTCATTAGTATGCAAAGTAGAACGGATATAGCATAATAGCTCATGGTACATTGAAAACTCCACATGGTATTTGCAACAAGTATTAAAAATCTTAAGAGGCACACAATAAAATGACTTCAAACCTTCAAAAGTCCTTTGCGAGATTTCCATATTTTTATGTGTTTCAATAAAAAATTTGAACAACATTGTTTGGCTTGATTCCAAGAAATGTTTAGGATATCGTGTATGATCTCGATTTCCAATTCTTAACTTTAAAACATCCTTTGCATTAGGTGGTACTCTAGAGTTATCATGCCAAAATTGTTGAATTACCTACTTTACATTATCGGTTAGCTTCTTATCAACACGTGGAAGCCTCCCAACAAAAGCCCATGTATCATTTTCAAGAAGATCATCTATACTTTCTCTTCTTGCAAGTGCTCTATCCAAAGTTTTATGATTTATGTCAAAATCAATACAAGTTTGTCTCATAAAGCGAGCCTTTTTCAATTTATGGCTTACTAGGGCAATTGTAATGACTCTCCAAGCAGCTCTCTTATCCTTTTCCTTGTTACTTTTTCCAATAGACTTGAGAGAATTAAAAATATTTTTGACAATAATAGAATTTTTTCCAGTCTTCTTGTTCACACGAATCTTCAATTTGGCTAGCAAAGGTATCATCTTTTGTATCTTTAGCAATTGTACAAAAAGTTGGAATTGCTCAGTCAATGTCTTATCACTAAAATATTGGTTGAAAATTCTTCTATCCCACAACCGAACAGTTCGTGTTGACCTCTTGCCTTCTATAGACATGCAAAATTAGCATCATGCATTAGGTCCACTCATCAAATTAATCAAGTTCACCTTCATCCATTCACCAAGTAAATCAGGACTATTTAATTCATTTCTAAGGTTATTCATTAAATAAATCAACCATCATCCCTCTAATTAAATAAACCAAACTTTATTTAATTAAATCTCCAAATGCATATTCCATCCTTTTTTTATTTAAATAAATCCAAATATTCAAGTCAAAGGGGTCAAAATCACCTAATCATCATTAAGCTAATCTAATCCTAATTAGCCTAGCCTAATCACCCATCACATCCTCTAGATAATCCCACTTGCACAAATAAATCAATTTATTGATTTATTAGATTCCTTATTTTCTTTCAACATGGCATTTATGGGGAATATTCCCTCAAGTTTAAAAATGAGGACAAGTTTACTTGTCCCCTCCAACATTGCATTAATTTCCCATTTTCATGTCCCCCTCTCAAAATTTATTACACAAATTTGAATTTGAAACTCCCTCTCTTGGGCACATTTCCCAAATCTTGCACATCCCTCAACCTATGGCAACTTGACAAGTGGCCTCCTTTCATTGGCTTACATTTAGTCCCACATTCATCCATTTGGCCAATCTCTCATCAAGAAAATCTATAAATAAAGGCCTTAATCTTCATCAATCTATCTACAACTTTTATGCAAAGTTAGTCTCTTGGTTTGAGAACTATTTTTGCTCTCCATCATATTGGCATTTGCATCATTTTAGCTTTTGAGCAAGGATTGGGAAAGGGTCATTTGCACATTTGACACCAATCCACTATGGAATAGGTATGCATTATGTATTTCTTATTATCTCAGTTTAGTTTGTTTTGTTATCATGTTGGAGAGCATTTTGCATTATTTCATAGGGGCATTTTGATGGATTTGTAGAATACTAACCCATGTTTGAAGTTTAGTATTTGCAGATTTTTAGGGACTACATTTGGCGCTAGAGGGAGGGGCATCTCTGTATACAGCTAAACATGAATATATGTTGAAACATTCAAGGAAATGAAAATACTCTTTATTGGATCTTTGTTTAGCTAATCTGCAATTTTCATTTTCTTTTATCTTCAATCTATATAATTCCCTGGTTTATTTAAAAGTACTCTATATTTTCATTTGAAAACACAACTGCGTGCCAACTTTGAGAAGTTCCTTTTTCTTTATAAATCTTTTCTTATCATAATGCATTGTTGTTTACTTTTCTTGCAGTCATTGTTTGCATCTATACTGGCATTTCTTTTCCTGAAAACGCATTTATAAGATTAGATATTGGTCAAATGGTATATGTTGTTGGTTTAGAGTTTCTAATTACATTTGGTGCTGTCGGTTTAGATTTTCTTCTCTAAATTTATGGAGTGGCATTTAGTCTTTAAATACTCCTGAAGCATGTGTGGTCCCTGGTTTCATAGCTACTGGTTGTATGTCATTAAAAACTCTTTTTGAATAACATTAGGACACAGCTCTAAGCTTGCCAGATGTAGTCACTTGAAAATTAGACTTGATCTCAATGCTACAACAGCTAGTTAGCTTGCTTAAAAGTTTTTGCACACACTTTGCATTGATTTACAAGGAAATTAGGATTGACACGCTGCTGGGCTTTTATCCATATTGAGCTTTGTAGCAACTTTGAACTAAAATGTACTCAGCACGCACTTTATTATCTTGTCAGTAGACCTCTGCTGAAACAAATCCATTTTACATAATTCAGACTTACTTGGTTCAATGCATTAAATGTACTTAGCACGCACTTTATTATCTTGTCGATAGACCTCTGCTGATCATTATGAGTAGCGCACAGGGTCACTTCACAGAGATGAGTCTGCCTTGATGGTTCTGGTGAATTTAAGCAACTAAGTCCGCCTTGATGATTATCCTAACAGATTCTTTTTTTTTGCTGAGTCGTTCTAAGTTTGCACGGTACTTCCTGCCACATCCAAATCAAAAGCACTCACCTAGTTTAGAATGTGCCTAAAACCCAATGCCTCATACAAAGAATTTGACTTTACAACTGCCAAAGGTGTCTACCTGAAATCGCCTAAAGTTTTCCAACAAATTCATTTAGTGCATACCCTGGAAATGGTTTGACTTTTCTATCAACTATAATCTGTGTATCCTCTCTGTATTTCAAATGGGTCACTGGCTGTACATTCATTTTTGTTATTTTTTTATTCCTTCTGCCTCAGTGCACTCCACATTTCCCATAGTTCCTGAAAACAATGGAGATTTGTCTTTACACCGGCCAATTTGTGTGAGGTTGAAGGTTCTATTTTGGGTGTGGGTTTGAAGGATACGACATAAAAGTGTTTGACTTAGAGTCTCCTTTAACATTTATACCTACCATTTGTAGTTTCCTCAAATAAATCCTCAATTGATTTTACCACGCGGCTTCACACCTACTAGATGCATTTGCTTTAAAAATTCAGAAGTCTTTCTATATGGCAGTTGTGCTTAATCTTTTAGCAATATATGGCTTTAAGGAATGGCTTTAATAACCAATTGGGTGCATTTCATTTTTAAATCTCCCATGCTATATTATTGTGTTATTTAGTCAACGTTTGAATTTGGGAGGGTGTTTTTGAAAGTCGTAGTCCTTATGGTCAACAGAATTTATGAACTTACAAAAGTTTGTTATATCATTTTGATTATTTTGAAATAGTCAACATTTGATTGAGATAATACTTTTGAAAGATTTTTTCTTTTAAGATTCATTGATATAATTTATTAGCTTTGTATTATAAATCAGTTTCATCATTATGACCATAGCTAAAATTCGAAATGTGTGATGATGCTTTTAAAGGACTCATCTTTTGTGATTAATTTTTCTATTCATTTGAAATCATGTTATCATTTAAAATTAATCATCTAAATAAGTTTATTATTTTTATCCTCACATGATTATCTTTTGTTTAATAGGTACAAGGAAAGCAAGGAAAACGAGGATAATGAAGGAAAGCGAAGGTGAAGTGAAGAAGGAAAACGAAAGGAGGAAAAATGAAGATGATGTCTTGAGAAGATTAAAGTGTTTTTTAACACTTTAGTGTTTTTTTAAACACTTTTCATGAAATTGTTGTCTTTTTCATTTTTAGGACACTAATCTTCGTTTGGGTTTAAAAAGAATGCTTCAATTTTTCATTGCAAAAGGTTAAAATTGAAACTTAGACACCTACTAGATTTCAATTTGGGCTAAAATTGAACAAGCAACTTCACAATTTATATTGGTGTTTTAAAATGAATCAAATCATTGCTTTGAAGGATAAAATGAATGTGTGACTTGTTTTGTAATTATTTACACAAAGTAATATCATCAAAAGACGTATGCACTTCTCTCGCGCCTCACGGTGATCTTGAGAATCAAAAGGCTTTTGGTGACATTAAGTTGCGTAAATAATTTCCCATACACACTTCGATTTGGGTTTAAAATTGAACATCTTGTGCGAGTGTGAGTAGAGCATCATCGCGTATATTCTCTTTCTTTGAGCCGTCAAAGATTGATCAAGTTAAGGATTTTTTCTTTGTTTGCTTTTGTTTATCCTAGAGGGCTTGCCTTGGGGAGAAAGTACTCACCCAAGGGAACGACTCAACCGGTAACACTCTAAAGCCAAGAGTATTTCCAACTGGGATATAAATGTGGATATTGGAAGAAACGCCAGTATCACATGGTTGATTTTGACAAGATGGATCTGAAAGGGGACTCTTACCGTATGGGTCAATCTCCACGAACGGGAAGTCCTTACTAGAACCCATATGCTAGAATTTTCCAAAATCCTTTAATCTATTTGTTGGTGCAAGAACGGTCGTTTTGAAGCCGCCCACCACTTTTACGGTCTTTTAGTAGAAATGGAAAGCATGCCATGGGAGTTTCATGGGTGTTGATGCTTGGTTGCCTCGATTGACATTAATGAGCCATGGAGGGGAGCCAGTGGGGTCAAGCATCTAACCATTCGCTAAAGATAAGCGTAGCTGGACTTGTCCAAGTGGGAATCCAACAAATATTTTCTTACACATCCATAGGGTTTGTACTTGTTCTTGGTTTGAAAACACAGTGCTTTATTCAAAAACATTTGCAAACAAACATTCAACATGATCCTCAAAATTTCAAACCCTTTAGGAGGAAATACCATTGACCAAATTCTCATGTTATTGCTTTCCCTTGGGATTACATCCTTAGAGGTTTCTAAGCACTTGAATTTACATCTCAATTTTCCCACTAAAGTTAAACAATAGGTAACCCTTGCCTTAAATTCATCAAATTTTCACATAATATACCTTGTGAAATGAGACGAAGTTGAGACATTGGACATTCAGTTTGAAAACTAATCAAGAGTGTGTTTGTGGTAAAAAGAATCCATTAAGCAAAGATTAAAGACAATTGGACCCCACACATGTGTCTCCAATGATTTCACGCAAAATCAAGATCAAGAAACCAAAGGTGAAAGCCCTTAGTCTGATAGCCCGTCAAGAACGCCTATCTATGTTATATGAAGTTAGACAAAGAGTACTTTTCAAATTTTACAAGAAGGCTTCAAGGAACAATCCCAATTTGTATTCATTCTATTACTGCCAAAACCCAAATCTTTTCAGAGAGTTTGAACATCTTGTTTAGAGAAAAGCTTGTTCTTCAATACCTAGGTCTAGGAAAACAAAGTGTCCTTTTTAGGTTCATCTTAGGATCAAATCAAATCAAAATCCTTTTCATCCATCCTTCAAAACATCAAAAATCTCACAATCACCTTTTGGGAAATCTTGAAATCATTCTTAATACTAGGCTTTTTGGTAAAATCAAAAATCATCAAAATCATTGAGACTAGATCCTTGAAAATTTTATCAAAATCACCTTTGGCTAGGTATGTGTAGATGCATCCTTTTGCATATGCTTAGTAAAAATCACCTTGTTTGGATTAGTATATGTAGATGAATCCTTCATCATATGCTTAGTAAAACTATCATCTTGTTTGGATAGGTGTGGGTAGATGCATCCTTCTTCCCACACATATTCAAATTATCATCCTTTGATCAAATCTATCCCTTAGATAATCATCCAAACATCTTAGGGTCTATTTGTTCAAAATCCAAAGAAAAATAAAATTCAATCAAGGACAAATCCCAAAATCAAATCAAAATCAAAATCCGCAACATATCCAAAAGTCCCAAAAGCTTAGTATCTCCTTCAAGATTTACCAAAAGATCATAACATCTGCATCATTCATCTTTTACATCATCATCATATCACCTTTCAATCCTCAAAGATATCCTAAAATTTTTCACTTTGGGGCATAAAATAAAGATCGATCTAAAGAATCAAGAGATTCATCTCCCATTCTTAAAAATTGATCCTTGTTTTATGGTTCAAACTAGATCTCAGTACAAGAAGAGCATGGAAGCCAACAAAGAAACACCCACTTCAAGTGATTTG
The DNA here is from genome assembly GCA_007258455.2 of Sequoia sempervirens. NCBI lineage: Eukaryota > Viridiplantae > Streptophyta > Pinopsida > Cupressales > Cupressaceae > Sequoia > Sequoia sempervirens. The sequence continues at coordinate 179,200,365 of VDFB02000013.1, forward strand.
AGTCAAACCACTCCTGAAATGAATCCCATTAGGTCTGGAAATCTCACAATTAACCTTCCAACATCATCGCAAAATCCGCAAGAGGAAAACCAAGGAGAGGATCTTACCTTTGGAATGTCTCACAAAGAAATAGCTGAAATGCTCCAAAATTCGGAGAACCATAAAATCATCAACATCATGATTAGACTTAACCCTTCGTTATACATGCTTGAGCTAGCGAAACAAGGGGCCAAGTTACCCTTGGATTTCGATGTGAGTACCATAGTGGAGACATATTTTCCTCCAATCTCATCCACCATTCCCATTTCATCCACACCCCCATTCTACAATATCACGCAAAACATTTCACAAATCATGACATCTTTTACTCCAACCCAACCCAATGTTAACAAGGGAAATACATTTCTCAATGCTCTTCAAGCACATCCCCTTGTTAACAATCAAAACTTGGATGCAAACACCACCTTGGAACAAAACATACCCCAAAAACCACTACATAAAAATGTTCCTCTCACCTTCCATCATTATCTATCATCATCATTTTTTCACGCAACGCTCAAACACCTCTTCTCACAAATCCACAAGAAGAGGGAGATATGTTCGAACTAGGGGGCATGTTCAACACCACGACATTTTTGCAACAACTAACACCTCTTACATTTCCACCTCTCCCACCATTACCATTGTCATCTACACCACTCCTTGGTCTAGGGCTTCCCCCTCTACCAAGTATCAATCAAAACAACATCATCAATCAAAGCATTATGCCAAATGCTCAAAACTTGTCGTTGACATCGCACCAACAGATGACAAACACAAAAACAATCACAACATCATCAAATACCCCCTTAACATCATAAAGCATGGTCTCTCAAGGACCAATCACATCAACAACACCATCCATCACATCAATACCACCATCCACCACTCAAAACGTCAACACGACATTATCGCTCACCACAAACACCATTTTGAATCCACCACCACCCCCACCACCACCACCTTCCACCACATGAAGTCAATATAACGTAGCATTGTAAGCTAATTTTCAAAGAGGATACCAACAAGTGCAAAAACAAAAAGTTGTGTACCTAGCTGCTCAACAAGCTGCTCAAGCTGCGCAAGCCACCCAAGCAGCCCAAGCCACACAAGCTGCGCAAGCCACCCAAGTAGCCCAAGCCACACTGTAAACACAACAAGCTACACAAGCCCAAGCTTTATTGCAACAACAACAACAACAAGCTGCTCAAGCATTACAAGCACACAAGACTGCTCAAGCACAAGCTCTATTGCAACAACAAGCAGCACAAGCACAAGTCGCACAAGCACAAGCTCAATATCAAGCATAGCAAATGCAAGCACAAGCACAACTTCTTGCACAAGCCTGGTGCAATTGCAAGCATATCAGCAAGCAATAAAGCAATATCAAGAGCAGCAAGAAGCAGTAGAATTGGTAGCCCAACAACAAGCATTGTTGGAACAACAACAAGCACAACAACAAGCATTGTTGGAACAACAAGCGTTGTTGGAACAACAAGCGTTGTTGGAACAACAAGCACAAATCTCAGCACAACAACAACAAGATCAACAAGAAGCATTGTTCATACAAAAGCAGGTAGAAGCTTACTTCGCTCAGAAGAACATACAGATACCATCAAACAACACACCAACCAACCAACCCACCCAACCCATGATTCAAACACCCCAAAACACTTTCATCCCACCCCCTGATCCACAAAATTATGTGATGACACAACTTAGGTTGCTCTCGCAACAAGTGCTCGACCTTTAATCAGGGTGAACAACCAAAACACCAAGCAACTTGTGCCCTTATCCATTTGATAGGAGCCTAGACATGAAACCATTCCCCAAGGGATTTGAAATCCCCAAATTTGACAAATATCAAGGGATGGGAAACCCTTAAGATCACATCAGGGAATTCCAGGTTCATTGCATGGAGGTCGCATATGACGATACTTATCTGATACGACTATTTTCTAGGAGCTTGGCAGGCCCTGCTATAGAATGGTTCTCTTGCTTACCTTTAAGCATTAGAACATTCCAAGAAATTAGAGACACATTCATTAAAAATTATGCATGCAATATCACAATGGATGTCAATCTCGAAGAACTCTCAACTCTAAAACAAGGAAAGGGTGAATCATTCACCTCATTTATACAACGATGGTGATCCAAGGCCAATCAGAGCAAGTGGACCATGCCAGAAGAATAAAAAGTTTGCACCATCATAGCCAACCTTGAAGGCCACTTGGCATTTCATCTCAAGGTTCAGGGCATCACCACATATGAGCAATTAATCTCCAAGGCACTCAGCATCGAAAGAGCCCTTGTGACTGAACCTGCAGAATCAACATCATATCATGAACAACAAAATAACCGCCCACACCCACACCACAAAACCAAACACAACACCAAAACCACCATTACACAACACACCAACCCAATAACAATCTAACCATCAATAACCTCACTGATCAAAGGGGACCACCCCAATGCAAAAGTTACCCCAAACGAAAATACACCATTTTGGGGGAACCACTTGAGGACATAATGAAAAAGTTGATCGATGAAAAACTCATCAAACCTCCTACATTTGAGAATTACCAAGAACCCGATGTCATTGAACCTCCTTGGTATAATGAGAATCAACTTTGTGAATTTCATAAAATCAAAGGCCATACCACAAAATGTTGCATGAGACTCAAAAACATTATCCAAGATCTCATTGATAAAATAATCATAAACGTGGAACAACCTACGGGAAATCATGATCTTAAGATATATACGAATCCGATGTCGAATCATGGTAACAAAGGCAATAAAAATGATAAAGGGAAGGGCAGTGTAAATCATGTGTATGAAACAGTCGTTGCCTCCCTAAATGAAGACTACATGGTCATCACCATCAAGGGCGCCCATGACAAAGATTGTGGGGTCACCACAAGAGGTGGCAAAGTAACCATTGCAGGATCATCCCAACCAAATAGAGTCCCTGCATCCAGATCTGTTCCTAATGGCTAAAATGTCCTAGAACAACTCAAGAGAATGCCAACACAAATCTCCATCATGGAGTTGCTAAAAATATCATCTGCCCATAGAAAGATCCTTGAGGAAGCATTAGCCTCATCCACTATCCCCACAGATCTCGATGCGGAACAATTCCAAGCTATGGTCAAAAATATCATTACGCCTAATCTTCTTACATTCTCTGACCAAGATTTCCCCACCCAACCATCTCACAACCATGCACTTCACTTGGAAGCCATAGTACATAAGAGAAAAATCAAAAGGGTCTTGGTGGATGGAGGTGCAGGCTTGAACATATGTTCCCTAAGCCTCATCAAGCAGCTGAAAATATTAGAAGATTCTATCGACAAAGGAAAGGGAATCACGATAAGAGCATATGACGACCAAGAAAGAGTGTCTCAAGGCACAATTAAACTCCCTATTCAAGTATTTCCTACCATCATGGAAACTACTTGCCAAGTCTTAGACCTTGACTTACCATATAATATCCTCCTAGGACATCCATGGATCCATGCGATGAAAGTCGTAGCATCAAATTTTCACCAATGTGTGAAATTCACACATAATGGACAAGAGGTTACCATCCATGGAGATCCTGAACCTTTCTCATACTACAAGAATCTTGAAGAAAAATATTACAAAATCCCCCAAGTACCAAAAAATGATGAGGGCCCATCCACACAATACATTGATCCCGCCACCCTCGCATCCACTTCTGTGACAAAGACACCCGCCATTCCCACCATTTCCAACATTAAGCTCATCATCCAAGATGACAATTGTGGAAGCTACAATCTCCCTAACAATGCTTTTGTGGTAGCAGAGTTACCACAATCTCCTAGATCATGGGGTCGTCCACAAGAAAATCAAGCTTCCACATCACAAACATCTCCTAAAGACTATCCCGAATTCACAAGTTGGGGAGACCTTGGCCAGGAGGTTATTGAGGAAGATCCATCACACATGCTCTATCAAAATGAAAGAACAGTACCAGATTTACCAATGGATAATGGAAGCAAGGGTCTGCAAATGATGCTTGCAATGGGCTACGACAAAAACCAAAGACTTGGACAAAATGACAATGGGCTCATAATACCTATCATACCAGAGATGCAACCGATAACAAATCTTGGCCTTGGATGTACCCCTCTGAGTATAACCATACGTGGCCGAAGTCCTCCGGTTAGAACGGTTAATATTTCTCCTCAGCCAATAACAGTAGAAGTACGCTCATCAACATCCATAGGTAGAGACATACATAACTTTATAACTGAGGCCTATATTAGTAGCGATGACGAGGATACCATGACCAGTCTACCTAGGTTATTTGAAGATACCGCCCTTTTCCTAATTAATACCTTATCTTTCAAATCCGATCATCAAAATCATGAGATCCATTTAATATATCCCCAACTCATCGATTATGACCAACGAGGACCGCCAATTCTCATACATTCAAAAATGATGAGGCACTCTCAGAATTCATGGAATTTTGGGACAATATTCCAGATGGGGATCACAAAGCAGGTTTTATAATGGAGTTGGACACACATGCCTATTATGGGGAAACGATTAAATCCTTTAGTCATAAAAATGAGAAACTAAGAATCATATCCAAGTAATTGAGTGAAAACCATACCGTGGCACTCTCGGACAAGAAAAAAGAAAAAAGAAATGGCGTATCCAATGGTGAAAATCTCTCTGAGGTGCCCGAGGATGAAGGATTCAATCTTCCTTTAAGAGCTATTCATCAAAAAAAGTCAGCAGTCTTGGCCAAAAAATGCAATCCAGTCAACCTAGGAAAAGAGGAGACCCCGCATATCACATTCTATGCGGAATCACTATTATTAGAAGAGCAAGAACTCCTAGCAGCATTCCTAAAGGAAAGATGAATAAACTTCGCATGGAGTTATGCCAACATGCCAGGACTTGATCCAAAGACTGTGGTTCACCACTTAGCAGTGTATCTAGAAGCAAAACCTGTCAAACAAAAGCTTTGAAAAATGCACCCTTAGATCGCCTTATTGGTCAAAATAGAGCTAAAAAAGCTACTAGATGCAGGATTCATATGACCAATAGATTATCCAGAATGGGTATCAAGCTTGGTACCTATTTCAAAGCCTGATGGAGCCATTAGAATCTGTACAGACTTCATATATTTGAACAAAGCATGTCTGAAAGATGACTTCCCGCTTCCCAACATCGACATGATAGTAGATATGACAGCAGGACATGAAATGCTATCACTAATGTACATATTTTCAGGATACAATCAAATCATGATAGAAAAAGAGGATCAACATAAGATAACTTTTACTTGTCCATGGGGGACTTACTGCTGGAACATGATGTCATTCGGCCTAAAGAATGTAGGAGCGACATACCAAAGGGCCATGACATTGATATTCCATGACATGATCCATAAAACAGTCGAAGACTATGTTGACAACATTCTAGCTAAGTCAAGAAAGAGAAAAGATCACATAGCAACCCTAAGTGCTATCTTTGACAGACTCGAGGAGTACAAAGTCAGACTAAATCCCAAGAAGTGCATCTTCGGCGTACAATCAGGTAAATTGCTAGGATACATAGTGTGCATGAGGGGTATCGAGGTGGATCCAAAAAAAGTGAAAGCAATCCTTGAGATGGAAGCACTAAAGACATTAAAACAACTGAGAGGTCTCCAAGGCAGACTTCAATCCATCCGCTGATTCATAGCACAACTGGCGGACAAGTAGAACCCATATTCTCACCTACTCCACAAGGGGGTAGCGTACAAATGGGATACAAAATGCGAAGAGGCATTTAACAAAATCAAGGAATACCTACTGACACCACCAGTCTTAATGCCACCCATTCCAAGAAATCCATTGATCTTATATGTATCAGCAACAGCAGCAACCCTTCAAGCTCTCTTAGCTCAGCATGATGAAAATGGAATAGAGAGGGCTATCTACTATATCAGTAGAAAAATGGTCGGTCATGAGCTAAACTACTCATTCATCAGGAAAGAATGTCTCGTAGTAGTGTTTGCATCACAAAAAATCAAGCATTACATGTTGGCACACAAGATAAAGCTCATCGCCAAAATTGACTCCCTCAAGTATCTCTTATCAAAGAAAATGCTCATAGGAAGAATGGAAAAATGGGTAATGATATTATCAAAATATGACATCGAGTATGTAGAGAGAAAGGCAATTAAGGGTCAAGTTATTGCAGATCAACTAGCGGAGGCACCAATTTATTCTGAGAATCCTCTTGTCTCAGAGTTTCCAGATGAGTCCATTTTTAACATCAACATTGCTGACCACTGGAAACTGTACTTCGATGGCTCCTACATATAGCATGGATCAGGAGCTGGTGTCTTCTTCATCACCCCACAAGGGGACTGCATACCAAGGTCATACAAACTGGCATTTTGTTGCACCAACAAGATCACGAAATATGAGGCTTTGACCATAGGTCTTAGGATAGCAGTGTAATGGAATATCATGGCTCTCAAAGTGTATGGAGACTCTCAATTGATTATAAATCAAGCCAATAATGAATATCAGACCAAGGATGATAAGCTCACTCCATACAAGAAATTAGTGGAGACTCTCAAATAATATTTTATAGAAATAATATTTGAGCAGATTCCTAGAACCAACAAAAGAGCGGCAGACGCCATGGCAACAATGGGATCCTTGCTGAATATCCCCAACAATGTTCCAAAATATGAATTCTTGATTGAGCAGCTTCTTGTTCCTACATTTGAGGTACCAGAATCAGAATTCATGTGTGAAATCATTGGTCCTGGTGATCCTTGGTACCATGACATCTACACATATCTTCGCATAGGAGTCATACCCGCTGACCTGCCATCAAACCTAAAATAAACCTTTGTCAAAAAGGCATCCAAATTTGTCATCCTAGGGGATACCTTATACCGTAGAAGCATAGAAGGTACCCTACTACGCTGCCTAAATGTTGAGGAGGCATTAACCACTCTAACTGAGGTACACAACGGTATCTGTGGTTCACACTCAAGTGGAATGACCATAGCCAAGAAACTACTAAGGATGGGGTATTACTGGCCCACAATGGAAAGAGAAGCACATGATCATGCTAAAAGGTGTTTACAATGTCAACAACATGGGGACCTCATCCATGCTCCAGCTCAAGAGCTTCATCCTATTATAACACCATGGCCTTTTTCACAGTGGGGACTCAATCTCATTGGGAAAATCACACCCACATCATCCAATGGCCAAAAATTCATCATAACTGCAACTGAGTACTTCACAAAGTGGGTGGAAGCCATACCCATGACGTATATCACTGGGAAGTAGATCTCAAAATTCATCCTGAACTATCTCATCTGTCGTTATAGTGTCCCACAAGCCATTATCTTAGATAATGGGACACCATTCAAGAACCAGGAAGTTCGCGACTTGTGCGAGAAATTCAAAATCCAGCATCACTTCTCCACCCCGTACTATCCCCAAGGCAATGGCCAAACAAAAGCTACAAACAAAACCATCCTCAAAATCCTCAAGAAAACAATTAATGATGCAGGTCGTGACTGGAATCTGCAGCTTAATCTTGCCCTTTGGGCTTATCGAACTAGCATCCGCATACCCACTGGCGCCACCCCCTTCTCCCTGGTCTACGGATCAAAATCTGTACTCCCCATTGAGATCGAGCTCCCATCCCTTAGGATATCATGGCAAAACCTCATCACAGATGAAGAGTATCGGGTATCAAGACTAAATGAGCTGGAGTTGTTGGATTAGAGATGCATAGATGCTTTGAATCATTTGCAATTCTATCATAATAGACTCAAACGAAGCTACAATAAGAAAATCATAAGCAGGACGTTCCAAGTCAGAGAATTGGTCTTAAAAGAAAATCAAAAGAATGTCCCAAACCCAAGCAGCAAAGGAAAATTTGAACCCAATTGGCTGGGATAATTTTTCATCACAACAAGTTACAAATCAGGGGCATATCAGTTATCAACACTCGAAGGGGAACCTCTGCAAGAGCCTATGAATAGCTCTCATCTCAAAAAGTTTTATGCCTAAATCTTTCAAGGTATAGAACCAAAATATCCAAAAAATTAGAAAAAGTCCTGAAAAAATGGTTACTTCGGCAAAAACCAAACAGGTGTCTTGGTGACAACAAAAAAATCAAAAAAGCAAAAAATCCAAAAAAATAAAAAAAATTATCAAAAATAGTAAAGAGAAAAAAATTGTCCTCTAGTGAAAACCACTTTGGTGGCACTTTGGGCAAGTACCTTGGTGAAAACCTAGCAAACAAGTGCCTTGCGTAAATAAGCACTTTCCATCCACCAGGATCTGTACAGCTTGTTCGACATCATTCCTCCATTTCGCTTCCATCATCCATCGCATTCAAGTCTCCATCCATCACTCATCCACTCGCATCTACACCATAGCTTGGTCCTGTTTTCGTATCATGATCCCTCCTAATACTACTCAACCCATCCTCAAGGTTAGTTTGTCCTACCTTTATCGGGGTAGTCTATGGCATCACGCTGGGGGCATGTTCTTATCGGATCAGATTCGTGTATAATCTTAAAGTCCTCAAAATTAGAAAATCCAAAAACATCAAAAAATCAAAAAATCCAAAAACATCAGAAAATCCAAAAATCCAAAAACATCAGAATATCAAAAAATCCAAAAACCTCATAAAATTAGAAAATCCAAAAACATTCAAAAAATCATCAAAAATCCCAAAACAGTCAAAAGTCATTCAAAAATTCAAAAATGAGTCATCTTGTCGAACTACATCATCTCCGAGCTTGAACGTAGGCAAGCGTTGATCTTTGATCATCCCTCAGACACTTAGGTTAGTCCTTTAGAAGTCACCATAATAATAAACCGACATTTCATCATGTATATCTTCATCCTAAATCGGTCAAGTTGTCGTGAATTACGGGTTCTCGTGGTGTATAACGTAGGCAAGGCTAATTTGTTGATCTCCCCTGAGACCCCTAGGATAGGTCCTTAGGTTAGTCTCTTGGTCAAAATCTTAGAAAATCCCAAAAAACATTAGAAAATCAAAAATCAAAACATTTGTAAAACCTTGAAAAATACGAAAAATAGCCTCGAAACATTGCAAAACATCAAAAACAGATCCAAATATTTGAAAAAATCCATCCATCTCATCTTGCTTGCACCCACAATAATCAATCATCCATAATAAACTAATCGTCACCCTCACCCTTTGGCAAAACAAACAGAAACAACCATGACAATCAGCAAAAGCAAGCCTCAATCGTAAAATCAAAAGCAAACAACAAATCTTTAAAACAAAATCAAACTCTTGATCATTTTCAAACATGTCAATCAATCTTATATCAACATCCTATCAATCAACCTATCAAACCATCATCATCCTATAAAATGCATGTCCTAGGATATATCGTTTCGACAATGGGCATCATTTTGGATATCACTTCAGATTAGATTATCCTATCAAAACAAATCCCTTTTGGCTAGAGATATGAAGAGCATTGACTTGTTTGCGTACTTGGTCTTTTCTTTTGATTTATCTTATTGCGCTCATTCCAAGGACCTCTCGATGATATCTGAATGAAGGATTTAGAGAGATAGGAATGGGGCAACAATCATTATCCTTTTGTCTGTTGTGCTTGTTGGACATTCTTGTAAAATAACTTGGCGAATACTTGCTTTGTTAGGTACGTCCTAGCAAGGTTTCCGTATGTCAAGTGTGAACAAGAATACTCCTATTTTTTTGTCGAGTCAAAGTTCATCGCACTAGGTACAACGCCATCCTGGTTCCTTATACCTTGATGCATCGTATCTGCAAGTGTAATCAAACATAAGGTAAGTAGCCCTTTTAAAGTACCAATCCTTGATAAGCAAATCATCCATCTATCATCATCATTTATTATCATCATCATCTCTAATAAAATCTCATCAAATCATGGACTTGTTGGATCCTCTTGTCATTTTCTAATCTCTTCTTTTCCGCACTAGCATCGCATCATGAATAGTTAATCATCATCATCAATGCATCCATCCTGCATCCACAAACCATCAATATTCTGCATATCATCTCACATACATTACATTTGCATCATCATCATAATATAGATATGTTAGTCTAAGCATCTCATAAATCATCACATCTGCATAAATCATACATCATCCATCATCACATCATATCATCATTTAATTTGTTTAAAATAATATAGATTTGTTATTCTAAGCATCTTAAAATCATCTCATTTACATCATCATCCATAACCATCCATTTTGAACCTCTTTATCGCGAGATCAACCCTCAAATCGAATCTTTTCGCTTGATCTCTCGAGGGGGAAATGTACCAGTGTACTTCTTTCCACTGGAGCATCTGAAATTTTTTGAATTTTGATCACAACAAGTTTATTCTTTGAACCAACGCAACAAGTACATTTCTTCAAAGAGGGGCAAAATGTAGACATGCAAAATTAGCATCATGCATTAGGTCCACTCATTAAATTAATCAAGTTCACCTTCATCCATTCACCAAGTAAATAAGGACTAGATTTAATTCATTTCTAAGGTTATTCATTAAATAAATCAACCATCATCCCTTTAATTAAATAAACCAAACTTTATTTAATTAAATCTCCAAATGCATATTCCATCCTTTTTTTATTTAAATAAATCCAAATATTCAAGTCAAAGGGGTCAAACTCACCTAATCATCATTAAGCTAATCTAATCCTAATTAGCCTAACCTAATCACCCATCACATCCTCTAGATAATCCCACTTGCACAAATAAATCAATTTATTGATTTATTAAATTCCTTACTTTCTTTCAACATGGCATTTATGGGGAATATTCCCTCAAGTTTAAAAATGAGGACAAGTTGACTTGTCCCCTCCAACATTGCATTAATTTCCCATTTTCATGTCCCCCTCTCAAAATTTATTACACAAATTTGAATTTGAAACTCCCTCTCTTGGGCACATTTCCCAAATCTTGCACATCCCTCAACCTATGGTAACTTGACAAGTGGCCTCCTTTCATTGGCTTACACTTAGTCCCACATTCATCCATTTGGCCAATCTCTCATCAAGAAAATCTATAAATCAAGGCCTTAATCTTCATCAATCTATCTACAACTTTTATGCAAAGTTACTCTCTTGGTTTGAGAACTAATTTTGCTCTCCATCATATTGGCATTTGCATCATTTTAGCTTTTGAGCAAGGATAGGGAAAGGGTCATTTGCACATTTGACACCAATCCACTATGGAATAGGTATGCATTATGTATTTCTTATGATCTCAGTTTAGTTTGTTTTGTTATCATGTTGGAGAGCATTTTGCATTATTTCATAGGGGCATTTTGATGGATTTGTAGAATACTAACCCATGTTTGAAGTTTAGTATTTGTAGATTTTTAGGGATGCCTACAACTTCAAAATTGTTTATAATGTTCTCATCAAATTCAAGTAACCATTTAGGGGTTCTTGAAGGTCTTGAAATTGGAATATGTCTTTCTTCCATACAAGGTTTTTCATTTCTCATGTAATTTGGTGAAACATAATTTACACTTGCTTCAATATTATGTTCAAAATCTTCATTTCCAACATTTTCACCTTGAACATTTTCAATATCAATTTGAATAATTTCATTCCCAATTTCAATATCATGTTCAACATCTTCAAATCCAACATTTTCACCTTGAACATTTTCATTATCAATTTCAATATTTTCATTCCCAATTTCAATATCATGTTCAACATCTTCAAATCCAACATTTTCACCTTGAACATTTTCATTATCAATTTCAATAATTTCATTCCTAATTTGAATATCATGTTCAACATATTCAATTCCAACATTTTCACCTTGAACATCTTCAATTTCCTCTTCACTTGAAAGACCATAAGGGTTAGGTTCACCAATATTTAACATACCTTGTCTTCTCTTCCTATGACTTTCTCTATCTCTTTGTCTATATGCTTCAATTTCTTCTTTTGTAAGCTTTCTCTTACGTTTTTACTTCCGACGACTATTGCTCCCCATTATACCTCATAAAAGATGCTAAAAATCATTGCTTATGAAAAATTTCAATAGAAGATACTCCAAAAATTTGAGCTTTGTCTCTTCCTGTCTGAAACCGTGTGTGTGTTGCCTGCAAATAGAATGTAGGGTTTGTTGGAATGCACAAAATAGCCTACATGGGGCTTTTCTATGGCCCACAAATCTGATATCTGTTATGATTTGATATCTGATTCATTTGAAAAAGAATTACAATACTTGCAATGGTATAATTTTATTTCTACAAATCGGATATCTGATTCAAATCATATTTCCAATTTGTGTACACATAGACCTAAGGGTTAATGGTAGATGGTAGAGGTTTTAAGGGTTAAAGGTTTAGGGTTTAGGGTATATGGTAGAGGGTTTAAGGGTTAAGGTTTTATGGTAGAGGGTTATAAGGGTTTATGGTTTCATGGTTAAGGGTATAGGG
>VDFB02000013.1:179213379-179313263 GCA_007258455.2 Sequoia sempervirens
TTGGGACATAATGGTTTAGGGTTTAGGGTTTATGGTTATGGGTTATGGGTAGAGGGGAGAGAGAGAGAGGAATCCAGTGAGATAGGGAGGGAGTGGGAGAGAGATAGAGGGTAGAGGATTAAAAGGGTAGAGGGTAGAGAGATAGGAGTGAGAGAGAGAGACCTGAGAGAGGGAGAGGGGGAAGGAGGGTGAGAATTGAGAGAGAGAGAGGGAGGGAGGGAGGGAGGGAGAGGGAGAGAGATATAGGGTAAAGAGTTAAGACATGAGGGTAGAGGGTTCATGGGTTAAGGGTTTATGGTTTAGGTTAATGGTAGAGGAGAGGAGATAGAGGAGGAGTGGAGAGAGAGACCGAGAGAGGGAGAGAGGGGTAAGGAGGGAGAGTCTTGAGAGAGAGAGAGAGAGGATGGAGTGGGAGAGAGATAGAGTGGTAGAGGGTTTAAGGTTTAAGGATTTAAGGTTTAAGGGTAGAGGGCTAAGGGTAGAGTGGAGAGACATAGGAGTGAGTGAGAGAGAGAGGTCCTTGAGAGAGGGAGAGGGGGTAGGAGGGAGAGATGAGAGAGAGAGAGAGGGAAAGAGATAATATTTAAATATTATACATAATAATATAATATATTGTATATTAAATTATAAACTATATTGTATATTCTAAACTAGATATATATTAAAATAAACTATAAAATATTTATTGCATTTTCTAAATCATATATTATAAACTATAAAACATTTTTTTAAATCATATATAAACCAAATTGGATATCCAATTTTAAACAGATATCCAATATTTCTGACAAAGAATATATTGCCTAGGGATTAGCCTCGGGCTTGCTTTGTTATTTGGCTTGGACATGGCAATCCTAAAAATTCAACGCAAAAAACATGTTTGACAACTCACCTTGTTTTTCTAGACTTCGTCCATGTGGCTAATAACTTTATTTTTAGCCAAAATTGATGAAACGAAAAGGGTTTGTAGAGGAGACTCCCAGATTTCCACCAATATAAATTATTCTTTACTTTGAATTTAATAAATTATTATTATTAATTTTCTATTAGAATTACAACTAAAGTCCTAATTGATAGGTTGATTGAAAAATATCTATAACTTTCAAAGCGATATCATATTTTTGAATCCAAAATATGTGTCACATTCTATGCTTATACTATAGGATTAAAAAAAAATTGAATTTCATGAAGTTTTGACCAAGTTAAGGTGGTCGACATATGAGTTTTTATATTTTTTAAAAGTTGTAATAAAAAATTCATAATTAATTATTTACTTGGAAAAAAATTACAAAAAAATATGCGTCACATCCGAACATGAGTCCTCTACTTATATCTAAAATCTTATAAAAAAATATTATCATTTTATTGTGGTTAGGGTGGTCAGACATACACCTACTTCTTTAAGTACTACTCCATTGAAATTTCAAATTTTCACCAAATAGACTTTTAAAAAAATAAAATAAACTTAGTAGTTTAGAAACTACATTCAATTTTCCACATATTCTATTCTTACATATTTTTGAAATAATATAGATAACTTATTCAAATTTTTATGTCAAGTTACCTAACTCTGATTTTACTGAATTTTCATTGCCACTTATGGGCCTGTTTTTTCTATGATGATCCTGCACATACCCCTAAATCAAGACAATGTTCAATTTCAACCTATACTGCCAAATCTGAACACCATCCCAAATCATAACATTGTCCAAAATCAATTTTTTGATGATCCCATGTGAACACCACAAGTCTACATCCCAAATTTGCTTCAACAAAAGCCAAATCAAGGGAGTCAAATTCAAAATCAAGATCAAATTTTGCTAGAGAAACTTGCTTCACATGCCAAACTAATTGAATTATTGAGCCAAGAGATATCTTCACTCCAAAATCAATACACTCTTCAATTGGTTAATCCATGTCATCAAAGCATTGAGTTGTGTCCACAATCACATCAAGAACAATATCTCCAATGTCAAGAAGTTATATATCAAGATCGACCACATCAACAAATCCAACCCCCACATCTCAAAGATCAATCACCACATCTCCAAAATCAATCACCACAAGGTCAATTTAAAGTACAAATCTCACAAGGTAACAAGCGAAAGTACACACCACTTGAGAGACCAATTGAATCAGTCCTGCAACAATTTGTACAAGAAAATATCATCAAAATCCTCGTTTATGCGAACTATCAAGAACCAAACATAAAACTGCCAGGGTATAACGAGAAGTACCTTTGTGATTATCATAGAATAAAGGGACACAAAACATCAGATTGTGTTCGACTCAAAAAACTCATCCAAGACCTAATTGATCAAAAGATAATCACTATTGGGGACAATGATAGCATTGGCATTCTCTTCACCACAACTATTGAGAATAAGGATCAAGATCAATCCATCACTGAGCACCTTGAAGTTGTGTCTACTTCATCCAATGATCAAATAAACATATGTAAAGAGTCATTTTTCAATCATGATCAAAATCTACCAACCAACAATGATCCAATTCAAGAAATGTCAACATCACTTGACCCTATGGTTGAAGACATTCACAATATCTCTGCCACAATTGTTGAAAACAATGTTCAAGATCTCTCAATTAATGAGCACATTGAATATGTTTCTACCCCATCCGATGATCAACTCACCATATATCAAGAGCCACTTTTTAGTGATCTATTTCAAGGAGTGTTAGGATTATTTGATCCTATTGACATAATGCATGAACCATTTACCTATGATCATGTTGAAAATGTCTCTAAATTTCCTAATGAGTTAGAGGACATATCTCAAAGATTCATCCCAAAGCATGATCGACACCTTTTACCAAAGTCTAGCAATAATCCTTTCCAAGATATATCCTTTGACCTCATGGTTACAGATACTAAAGGAATCCTCAAATCAACATTTGATCCAAGTCCACTGAAAGATCAAAAGGATATTGAGAAATTTCCCATGCCTAATGAAGACATCCAAGAACCCTTTGTAAGCAATCCATCCTTTGAAACTGACCCATGTTAAGAACTTGATCCAAAGTATGTCAAAATTAATTCCAAAATTAATCAAGATCAAGAATTCGTATCTCTGAGATACTACAATGATCTAATGGACACTCTCCTGTCTATACAAGATGTCGCAAATGATGATCACATCCATATAGCACATACTCCTTCATCTACCCATGAGATTCTTTTTGTGGATGGACACGTAGATGATCTTCATTCAAAATAGGATTCCTTTACTCTTGACATTATTAAATAAAAAGAGCCGGTTATCGATTCCTACAGTCAAATTGAGTTGTCAACATCAGGATCAGATATATCCCAAATTTGGACTAAGGACATCATGTATGAAGATATCAAGCATTATCCACTCAAGGAAACTGGTCAGATAGAACAAGATATTCTAGAGTTAGTAGAGCATCCAATCGAAATAACATCAACTGTAGTGGTCATTTATCAGAGAATGCATTCTAAACAAGAACTCTCAGAACATGCAGAATCAAAGCATGAATGTAACACTACCACCATATTGGGGGCAACTATGTCTCAAGCAAACATCAACATAGGGAGCGTAAAGATTCTTTATGGCGAAACCAATGCCAATACTACAACCAGCCACGTCATAAATCTTCATCCACCTATCACCCTATCCATGAATTGGGACCAACATCAAAAGAAATATTTGAATCAAAGCACAAGGAACATTATCAAAGAAAAAGAAGCAAGGAAGCATAATGGACAAATCAAATACACCTAGATACCAAAGAATACAAAGAAAGATTATCCCTATCAAACTTCATTAGTCAAAGAAACTATGGGGAAAAATAAAAAAGGGAAAAGTATCCATCAAAGATGTCCACAAAGGAAAAATAATGCTTCTCAAGCGACATACAAAGTATATCAAGCAGTTGGTCCTAATTCCACACACACTTTTGTATCCACCCATCATTGTTCATCTTCCAAAGTTTGGAGAGTCAAAGGTTCCAAACTATCAACCAATCCATATTGTATTCCTAAACACACTTCATCCATGCCTCCATGCATGATATCCAATTCTCACATTGACCATGTGTTGGCAATGACCCTTCATCATAAGGATTCAAAAGGCATTCTATCGGGATGTGTGCAAAAGACAAAGTCAACTCCTGTATCAACAAAGCAAATCAGGAATCTCAAAAGTTGTATTCAAGTGCACATATCTTGGAAAAACAACTTCTTAAGGAAGGATATCGAAGGAACATTATGATAGAAGTGTCTACATCAACACCACAAGGTGGTTCAACATGAGCTTAAAATCTTTCAGAAAAACCAAAAAAAAAAATGTGAAAATCCAAAAAAATTGAAAAATCATGAAAATAGTAAAGATAAAAATCATCCTCTAGTGAAAACCACCACGGTGGCACTTTGGGAAAGACCATGATGAAAACTTGGAAAACAGGCATCATGTGTGTAATCGAGCATCTACATGTACCAGTTCAGGTGAAAGCATCTTATCCCATCCATAATAAATCCAGTATTCCATCCATCTTATCCATAATAAATCCATTCATCCATAAACCATTGATCCAATCCATTTTTCATCCATCTACATCCATCATCCAAGCTATCTTGATCTTGATGAAATTTTGGGGCGCACTTTACACTTGCTTATGGTAAACATCTTGACATGGGTCGTTTTCATTGATCCTATCCTACCCAGTGTTATCTAAGCCATGAAGCATTACCCAATGATAATTCTTTATCGGAACACCTTATCTTATCACAAGATAATCCTTGGAATCCTTTGCATGCTTTCCATATCCATCCATCCATACACCTATCTAAGCATTTATCCATGTCATTCCATACATTGCTAGAAATTCGGGGTAGATATTTACATCTTGCTTCAGGAATAAAACTTGATCTATATAATCCAACTTATGTGGTGATCCAAGCATTGGAAAACATGAAATCAAATTGGTCAAAGCATTTGTGAGCTAGAATCCAAATCACTAGCCCATGGCACATTTTGACGGGAAAACATTCCTTATCATACTTCATCTTTCATCAGACGTTAATCCAAACAATCAATATCAGTCACATCTAGTTTGCATGTCAACGTCACATTAAATCATTCAAACAACTTTTGTTCCAAATCAAGCTTCATCAATCATGATCAATCAAATCCAATCAAAAAATCATCATCTCGAGATATCCTTGTGTTGCTTAACACAATCCTTGCATTGTTGTGTATCCTCAACAATCTTATCATCATCAATCCCTCATCATCTTGGGATATCCATCCTAATCCTTGTGTTGCGTAACACTATCCTTGGATTGTTGTGCATCCTCAACAATGTTATCATCATCAATCCATCGATATGATCAATCAACCTTAGCTTGGTTTTCAACAAAATCCCAAAACAGATCATTGATATTGTCGCACACATCCATATCCAAATTGTCAAAATCATGCGAAAAATACAAAAAAATCCACAACATATCAAAAATCCAAAAACATCCAAAATCATATCAAAAATCTAAAAACATTCAAAAAAATAGAAAATGCCAAAAACATGGAATTTGAACTACGTCGTCTCTAAGCTTAAACGTAGGCAAGGCTAATCTTTGATCAACCCCCAAGACATCAAAATTCAAAAACATTCAAAAAACATCAAAATCCAAAAACATTCAAAAAAACACAAAAATCCAAAACATTCATAAAATCTCATAAAATCCAAAAACATCCAAAAAAACTAAGAAAATACCAAAAATAGCCTCAAAACATTTCAAAAACTCCAAAAAAATCCAAATATTTGAAAAATCCATCTGTCTCATCTCGCTTTCACCCGCAATAAACAATCATCCATAATAAACTAATTATCACCTTCATCCTTTGGCAAAACAAACACAAACAATCACAACAGTTAGCAAAAGCAAGCTTCAATTGTAAAATCAAAATCGAAGCAACTAACCATTAAACGCAAAATCAAACTCTTGATCATTTTCAAACATGTCATTCAACCTTATATCAATAGCCTATCAATCAATTTATCAACCCATCATCATCCTATACAATGCATGTCCTAGGATATATTGTTCCGACAATGGGCATCATTTTGGATACCACTTTGGATTCTTAATCTATCAAAACAAATCCCTTTGGCTAGAGGTATGAAGAACATTGGCTTGTTTGTGTACTTGATCTTTTCTTTTGATTTATCTTATTGCACTCATTCCAATAACCTCTCGATGATGTCCAAACAAATGGATTTAGAGAGATAGGAATGGGCAACAATCATTATCTTTTGTTTGTTGTGTTTGTTGGATGTTCTTGTAATATAGCTTGGTGAATACTTGTTGTGTTAGATATGTATGGAGGGTGTTTTGGGCAGCTTGTTGACTATTGCATTGATAGGTTATACCTTTCCATGTTTTGGTCTAAGATGTTTGAAACTTCTAAAGTGCATCCTAGCAAGGTTTCCATATGTCAGGTGTGAACAAGAATACTCTTATCTATTTGTCGAGTCAAAGTCCATCACACTAAGTGCAATGCCATCTTGGTTCTTTATACCTTGATGCATCGTGCTTATGCGTGTTATCAAACATAAGGTAAGTGGCCCTTTTAAAATCCCAATTCTTGATAAGCAAATCATCCATTTCTCATCATCCATTTATCATAATCATCTCAGCATAAAGTTGGCTTGTTGGGTCCTTTTGTCATCATCTCATTTCTTCTTTCTTCTTTTCCACAATAATATCACGTCATGATCAGTTAATCATCATCGCCAATGCATCCATCTTGCATCCACAAACCATCAGCATTCTTTACATCATCTCACATGCATTTTCATCATCATAATATAGATCTTTTAGTCTAAGCATCTCATAAAAATCATAAATTTACATAAAACATCCATCTCGCATGCATTATATCATCATTTAAGTTGTTTAGGACAATATAGATTGGTTATTCTAAGCATCTTAAAACCATCGCATTTGCATCACCATCATAACCATCCATGTGTCCATCTTGAACCTCTTTGTCATGAGATTGACCCTCAAATCAAATATTTTTCACTCGATCTCTCAAGAGGGCAATGTAACAGTGTACTTCTTTCTGCTGCCCAAGCATCTGAAAAAAATCAGAAAATTTTGAATTTTGATCGCGGTAAGTTTATTCTTTGAACCAACACAACAAGTACATTGCTTCAAAGAGGGGCAAAATGTAGACATGCAAAATTAGTATCATGCACTTAATTAAATTCATATTCATCCGGTCATCAAATAAATCAAGCTTATTTGATTTAGATCTCTAAAGTCATCTATTTAAATTAAATAAAATCAACTTTATTTAATTTGAGTCTAACATCACCCTCTTTGATTAAATAAATCAATTTTTTTATTTAATTAAATCTAAAATCATCTTTCATCTTCCTTTGATTTAGTTTAAATCCTTAAATCTAAAGTCAAATGGGTCAAATCATCTAATCCTCTTTTAAGTTAGCTAAATCATGATTAAATCTAATCTAATGCATGTCACATTCTCTAGATTTTCCCATTGCACAAATAAGGATTTTCCCATTGCATTAATAAAGGATTTTCCCTCCATTTTCCCAATCACATAGCATTTTTTTGTGAACCACATAAATTGGTGTTAATGTTTTGGTTCCATGTTTTTTCATTTAATCATTATTATATTTTAGATTTCATTTTTGTATAATTTGATAATGTGATATTAATATGCACTCATAACTCAACAAAAATGGCATCCGTCTCACCTTAGGAAGATGAGATACACTCAGGAAATGAAAGGGGCTTAGCACAATAGTTGTGATGAGAGTAAGCTATGTTTCATTGAGGGATTTGTGTATTGTATAGGAAGTGGATGTAGAACATCAAGAAACTTATGTTGACCTTCCTAAAATACGCTTATCCATTTATCAACATTTGTTCTACCCTAGCCTTAAACCAATACACCTAATCACCTCACCAAGACAACCATGTTAAGTTGGCCAACCATATTATGGCCCACACTAAACTTATGGCTACATCAAACATTGGTGTAAGGCCATAACCAAACAACCATTTCTCGAAAGAATGACTCCTTGAGCAATTTCCATGGATCACCAACTCAGAGCAATTACTGGGAGAGAGCCCTTTATAATCAAGTCCTTCCAATCTTTCTACTTATTTATATATAACTCTTGCTACTTCTTTATACATAACTTATAGGATGGCTAGCAAATGTCGTAAATGTGTAAATATATTATTATTGCATAATTTTTGGATTTGTAGCATAGAAAAATGGATCTTCGAATATTTTCACATTTGATGTGGGAATAATTAATGATAAATTGGACATAATGCCATCTTGGTCTAGTGTTGTGAGTTGTTTTACACATCCACATTAGGTCTTGGGCATGTTTTAAGCTAAATTACCTTAACTTTGTCCTAATTTAATGTTGTAAAATTTATTTATTTACATCTTCACATTAAATTTGGGAGGCTTGTAAATCAAGTGGACCTAATCTAATGTTGTAATGTGTTTTACACATTCACATGGGATTTAGTGCCCTTCTAAGCTAAATTTACTCAATTTTGCCTTAATTTAGTGTTGTAAAGTGTATTTATTTACACTTTCACATTGGATTTTGGACCCTATTTCATTTATGACCTTTACATCATCATTAATAGGCACCTAGGCCACTTATTTTTGCATCCCGAGGAATATTTTGGCTAATATCCCAACAAAAACTCTTTAAAACCCCAAAATATTGAAGACCTACCTCAAAAACCTCAAAGTGGGACTCATATGCCCCTCTTGGTGAATGAGTCCCCTTAGGTGGGACCCATTCACCAAGGGTGTCGAATGAGTCCCTTTTGGGGACTTTTTCAAAATTGAGCAGGAAAATTGCAATCTTAACTTGAATTTTGATGAATGTTGGCCTTGGGGATAAAAATAACAGTCAATTGAGTGGCTTTCCTATATAAGAGATATCTCTAATCCTCATTTCATCCAAGAAACATCATACATTCATGAGATCAATTCAAGCAAGCAAGAGTTATGCATTTAAAGTCTTCACAAGGTCATCAAGGTAGCAATCAAGATCAATTCTAAGGAATTCAAGGGCATATTTCTTCATCAATTGTTGCAGAAACTCAAGATCTATCATCATGGAAAGGTTCTAATTGCATTATCTCATTTTCATGCTTCATTATCTCATTTCATCATTTGGTTTAATTACCTAAAAGGGGTTTGACCAAGGCAAACCCCTATCTCCTAACAATCAATATTTTTCTCTCTTGCTTTGTGTGATTGCAGATCTAGGTACTTTGAAGGCTTGGAGATGATTGAAGAATAGGTTTCAAACTTGTTAAAGTCATATCCCTATTGTAAAGGTCAAAATATTCACAAAAACTCACTTACAGCCCCAAAAATTAGGGTTTCAGACCCGAACACCTAGAGGAACAGATTGAGCAGACCAAGAGGAGCAGATCCAGAATTTGCATTTCTAGAAAAGGAAAACTAGACTCATTCATCATTAGTGGCGAATGAGTCCCATTGTAGGTGTCTTTTAGAGATTTTTGCATATTCGAATACCCATTTCCTTGAAACTTGCTCTGGTGCAGTATTCCAGATCTAGGACTGATTCACCCAGAATGGCGAATGAGTCCCACCGGGCTTAAAAATCAACATCTTCATAATTTTAGAGCTTCATTACATCCTCAACAAGTTTCCAGGTGCACACTTTTAGTTTTACAGTTTTATGTTTTGTTTCATGGTCATTTCTAGGTCATCTAGCATAGGTTTGCATATCACATTGTGTTTTCCAACATTTCATGTTTTCTAGGTTTACACTTGGTGGTGAACCCCTCATTATACATCATTCAATCCCTAGAACTTTCCCTTTGTCAAATTTCAATCTCCTTTGCACTGAAATCTCAAGGGTTTGTTCTTGAATGAGTTGTTAAGGTTTTTGTATCTCTCTCCTTTTAGGTCCAAAACCCTAGAAGTGTAAGAGACCCCCTATACAAAAAAAAATCGTTTTAGGATTTAGCAAAGTTTTCCTTCATTGGGTATTTCTTTTTTGTTTCTTTTATTTTAAAAATTAAAAAAATTGTTTTTAAATAATATTAAAATTTAGAAATCTCCCCCTTTTCTCATTCCATTCTTTTGTCTTCTTTTAATTTTAAATTTTATTGTCACAAAATAATAATGATGACAAAATTACAAAATCCTTCCTATTTTTATTCAATATTGTATTTTTCTTTTACTTTTTTTTTTTTTTTCCCTAATAATATTGAAAGACAAAATTTAGGAATCTTCCTCTTTTTCCTTCAATACAGTTTTTATGTTTTTGCTTTGTTTTTAAATAGAACTTAGTACCATCAAATAATATTGGAATCTTTATATGTGTAAATTCCATTTTGGGGTTATTTCTAAGGTGAAATTGATCTAGCTCTTTATGAGAATAAAATTACTCTGTGAAAAGAAGTTAGGCTACTGTATCAGTACCTCAATTAGCTAGAGATATGATATTTATGTTTAACCATTATCCACTCTTTGTGGTCAAGGTAGATTTAATCAACTAATATTTAAAAAACCAAAGTAGTTTTAGTAGGTTAATTACACAATTTTGAGGGGCAACTTATATCTGTCCCATTGAAACAATTATTTCAAAGGAATTGGAGGTGGCGGTTCCATTTGACAAAATGACGGTCTCACATCTCTTTCTTTTTGGTGGTGCGACGTCCTTTTGATTTGCATAACTAGCAAAGGTTCACAATTGGGAGGTGATGCATTTAACATGAGATGAGTTCTTGTTTCTATGCACAAATCGGTAAAGTAGGCGACACAAATAGTATATGAGGGTGAGAAACAACACAAATCCTGTCTGCAAAAATACACCCCAAAAGTTGTTGAGGCTCAATTTTTTTTATTCCAATCTACTAGTCTCCTCATTGCATTTGATTTCACTTGAATTGAACCACCTCTTCCAAATTTCTTGCATCTTTGTGCTTTCTGAAAGATTTAATATAGCCTTCAAAATGTCTGCACCAGTGGAGACCCCTTTGGAAACACCTGTACATGCAATTAGAATCAATCAGAGGATCTATGAATTAGACGAATCTAAGATTAAGAGGCAAGTTTAGAGATTTACGAATGTGAAGCCTCCAGTTTTGTACATATGACCAATTTTGGCATAGGCATTGCATCATATTGACATAAATGTGTTTTGAGAAATAGTTTAATCGTCAAATATGGTGGCTACCCCTCTGTTGGTGGGTCCCTTCTTCAATGCAATTGTGTAATCTTGTACAGATGAGTATGCACGAAGCACACTTTTATTAACACCTAGCTGTTATTCCAAAGACTTGTCTATGAAAGATCCCCAGTGATCCCGATTGGAAAATTTTGGGTGATGAGAGATTCAAGTCTCTCAAAATTTGGTACAACTTCTCTCTCAGTAAGCATTGATGACAGGCTAGCAGTGTAACTGGACACTAACACTAAAACTACAAAAAACCAAATTATCACCACTACTTTGCCTAGATTGCTTAAAATCCTCTCCCCTATGTAATCCATAATTAATTTAGAACAAGAAAGCACTATGAATTGCACTATAGTTTTACCATGTGTAATGAATTGAAAGGGAAAAAATCCTCTTACTTTGAGTAGTCTTGAAGAGTGTGGAATGAAGGAGAGAGGCAGAGGAATAAAATAAAACCCAAAAGAAAAATAGAGTGCAAAAAGGACACAGATTTCAAATTGAATTGTATTTCATATTATAACAAACCATACAAAATGATTGTCATATAGAGCTGCTACTCTTTAATATTACTCAAAAAATATTGGAATCCGCTCTTTGAATTTTTCAAACTGTTGCAGCAGAACACCCATCTATTTTTCATACTAAAAATCACATTCATAAGGAGCTATTTTTACAGAAATACCAATAGCTATGTGTCTTTCAAAACATACTACTCTCAAAACAAAAGACTTCTTGAAGTCTACGAATGACCCAATCAAAAGGAGGCACACCAAAAAAAAAAATTCAATTACATTCTGATATCATCAAAATCCTACATATGAGATTTGCATTTAATTTAGTTGTCCTGATACAAAGAATGAGAAGACAAAATGTTGGCATGTGAAGTTTGAAGTAGAAAATACTTTTCATCGCTGCAAAGAGGAGAAGGGTACGAGAAGTAGTTGGGATTATTTCCAACACTCCCCCTTAATCACAATAGCTACCATCTATGAGGCCCAATCGATCTCTTTGATAGAAAAATATCTATTTACCTAATGCCTTGGTTAAAATGTCTACACATTCATCTGGAGACCTGCAAAATTCCAAAAGGACCTCTCAATTGTTAATCATCCCTCTAATAAAATGATATCTAGTTTCAATATGTTTACTTCTCTTGTGAAAGACTGGATTTTTGGACAATGCTATGGCTGAGTTATTGTCACAATATATCTTTGTTGCATTTTATTGTTCATGATTCAACTCTTTCGACACTCTTCTCATCCAAACTGCTTCACATGATGCACTTGTGGCTGCTACATACTCTGCTTCAATAGATGAAAGAGTGACAATTGGTTGTTTATTTGAAGCCCATGATACTATGAAAAAAATAACTAGAAGTGTTATTTATATCATCAATACTTCTTGCACAATCACTATATGTATACCCTATGAGCTTGAACTCATTTGACCTTGAATAATATATAATATGGTTCTTTGTTCCACTCACATATATAAGAATTATTTTCCCTGCTTTCCAATGAGAGTCCTTTTGAGACTCCATTTACCTTCAGATAAGACTAGTTGCATACATAATATCATGCCTTATGGCTGTTAAATACATGAGGCTACCAACAAGTATTTTATACAATGTTGGATCAATGTTTTTTTATCATCCTTACTTCATTTCAGACCTATGACAATTGGTGTTGGATCTAATTTGCAGTTAAACCTCTTCAAAATGTCATTAGCATACTTAGATTGGGAGATGAATATACCATTTTCATTTTGATTCACCTCAATGCCAAGGAAATACTTCATGAGACCTGAATCAGTCATTTCAAATTCTTTTTTCATGTCTCGTTTAAACAAATCAATTGCTAAATCACCTGTGAATATCAAGTCATCAAGATACAAACAAACAATTATGATCTCACCTTTCTCATTCATCTTGGTGTATAATGTAGGCTCGTTGCTACACCTATTGAAGCCATTTTGCAAAAGGTAAGAGTCAATTTTGTTGTACCAAGCTCTTGAGGCTTTCTTGAGACCATATAGTTCTTTCTTGAGCTTATAAAACTTGTCATCTTAGCCTAAATATCATACCCAGGTGGTTTTTCCACAAACTTTTTTTTCAAGATGACCATTTAAGAATGTTGATTTTTTATTCATTTGATAAACAAGCCACTTGTTTTGAGTTTCTATGGCAAGTATCATTCTCACGGTGTCTAAACATGCTATGGGAGTAAATATCTCATTGTAATCAACTCCAGGCTATTGTGAATAACCCTTAGCAACTAGCCTTGCCTTATATTTTTGCACATCACCATTTACACTCAACTTGGTTTTAGAAACCCACTTCACTCCTATGACATCCTTATATTTTGGAAGGCTCACTAACTCCCATGTTTGATTCTTTTCAATTGCATCAATTTCTTCATCCATTGCATTTAACCATTTTTCATGTTTAATTGCATATTCAAAATAAATTGGTTCCTCTACTTTTGAATAAAATGAAAAAAGAGAAATCTGACCAGCATTATTCTCACCTTCATTTTTCTCATAAATGTCCCTTATACTTCTAATTTTTTGTCTCCCCAAGCTTTCCAATGTAGGATTTGACATATCACTTGAACTAGAACTTGTTGAATGTGGACTTGATGGTCCTACACCTTGAAAGCCACTTGGAGTTGGTGTTTGTTGTCCATTTGAAGGAGTAGGTGCTAGAATTCATGGTGTTATACTTACACTTGTTGATGGTGCCATTTTTTGACCACTTTGTTGACCATGAATGGGTGTGGAAGGAGGCACATTTCATGGAGTATTTGTTGGTATGAAAACTTCATTATCTTCTTGTGGTAAGTTGGCTGCAATATTGATTGTTTTCTCAAAACTTCCATCCCATGCTTCATCTTCTATGAACGGCACATCTTTGTTGATTATAAATTTCTTGGTTATTGAATTATAGAGTTTGTATGCCTTGGATTCATCACTATATCCAACTATACTATAGAAAAATGTATCCCTTTACATTATCACACTTGTTTGGGACCTTGTGAACTAAATAGATTTAATTGTGCCTTATTTAGGGTGTTGCAAAGTATTTTCTTTCACTTTCACACTAATATACGGTTTTTTATTAATTAATTGGGCTTCTTTATGTCTTAATTGGCCTTATTTTGCATCCACAAGCCTTCATTAATGCATCTTTCTGAGGATAATCCTGACATCTACCAACATCCAATCATAATTCATGTGTTTTTGGATTGTATGGCCTAGATTTGGTGATTTGGTACTCATACGCCACCTTAGGCGTATGGGTCCCACCTAAGTTTTGGGGCCCCAATCTAGATTTCACGTTGAACTAAGCATTTCTTGAAAAATGTATCTCAACCTTAGCCTAATGGGACTCATACACCACTTCTGGCATATGATTCCCACTTAGCTTAGACCTAGATTAAATTCAAATTCTTGATGGAATTTTACTCTCCTAGATCTAATGTCAGCTTGTAGTGTTGTATTTTTGTGAAATTTGGCATAAACAAGAATAAATACAAGGTTTCAAATCATTATTTCACCCTAGCATTCATGATATCATCCTGAGCAATCAAGAGTCAAGCATTCTAAGACTTCACAAGAGAATTCAAGAGCATTTATAAGGCATTCAAGGGCATAATTCATCATCATTTATTGCAGAAATAAAAGATCCATCATCATGTCAAGATCATAATGCATCAAGCATGTTGTTGAGCTAGAGTTGTGATGTAGCATTGAAGATCCAAGTTAAGAATTATCTCATATCCAATTCAAGATCAAGATCTGCATTCTACATGGAAACTTCATGTTATATTGTTGATTTACATCTCAAGACATCATTCATGGTATCATTATTCATGTTTCATGTATCATATTCATATTTCATTGTTTCATCATAAGGTTTAATTACTTAAAAAAGTTTGACCAAGGAAAACCCCTATTTCCTAACAATCAACAAGTTTTTCTCTCTCTATGCATGCATGATTGTAGATGTAGGTCTCTTGGATCTTGAAGGATCTTTGAAGACTAAGTTACAAGATTGAATAAAGTTGTCAGAGTTGTCTCCTCACTTGCAAGATCACAGAAAGTAGTCTATAGGCCAAAATTCAAGGTTTCTGGCTCAAAGATTTGGCAGGAAGGAAGCTATAGGAAATCACCAAAGAATACCAAAATTTCAACCAAACCCTAATAATGAGACGAAATCGCCACCTTGGTCGTATGAGTTCCAATACTGACATTTTCTAGGTTTCAGGAGATTCAGAACAATCCTTGTGAAATTCCAATTTTGGCACAAAAACCATAGTTTAGGACTAAATCACCTAGACTAGCATATGAGTCCTATTGGACGTCAAATAGTGATATTTAAAGGTTTCAAATATTGTTTTGGCTTCATATGTCCTCCAGGTGCACCTCTACTCATTTTGAAATTGTTATTTTGTATTTCAGTTTCATTTCTAGGTCATTTACTTAATTTTTGCACATCATTAGGTTTTCGTGTTACTTGTCTTTCCAATCCCTAGCTTGGTGGTGAACCCCCTTTTAGTCTCTAAACATACCCTAGGAAAACCTTTAGCATATATATATCCCTCATTTCATCCTTGGATTGAAATATCTACGGTTTCCTTGAATGATATTTGGAGAAAAGTGTTGATCTATTTCCCAAACATAGAGCGACATTTTTTGACAAATCATTTTGGTGAACCTACATTTACAACACCTCATTTTTTATTGGGAGTGCATCATAATCCTAGATCTAGCTTGCATTGACTTTGCATTAGGTTTTGCAATAGTTAATTGGCATCTAGGGTTTCTAAATCTTGCAATAGTGAAAGTGAATATAGGTTGCATTTTTGCATCTTAGATCATTAATTTTCACTGAAATTATACAATTACAAATAGTCCAAACATCATACAAGTTAGAAACCTTATAAACAACTCAAAATTTGTTGAAATTGGTGCAAAAACCCTAATTTGGGACTCATATGCCCCTTTGGGCTATTTAGTCCCAATACATGTTGTTTCGCCTACTTTCTGGGATTTTTGTGTTGTGCATTTTCTAGCATTTTACCCCTCCAAAAACCCTAACTAGGACTTATATGCCCCTTTGGGCGAATTAGTCCCAAATCAGACCTGAAACTTCCTTTTACAACATTGAAAACCTTGTTTCTACACTTTTGTTTTTTATCATTAGTTATTTGTTTCAGTTGGCTGAGTTTCTGTTACATGCATTTCATTAGATCTAGCTTAATTTGGTTCATTTCATGCATTGATTAATTTCAAATTGGTATTTACAACATTTCATTTTCAGATTGTTACATAGCATAATCAGTTAATTATGATGTTCTAGATCAAAAAATTGCATTCCCCTTTTACATGTTTCATCCATCATTGTTGCATCTCAAGTTTCTAGGACAATTATTACATCATGTTTTCATTGAAAAAATCTATAGTTATCATACTTCATGTTCTATTTTGAGATCTTGTTGAGTGTTGTAAGAAAGTTTTGTTAAGTGCATATGAATATGAATTTCTTTCCCCTCTTTTTGTTCATCATTGATCCCTCTCCTGGTATTCCTTCTATGGCTAAGGTTAGTCTAGTGAAAGAGAATACAACCTTGGGTAATCATAACAATCATATTTATTCTTCTCCTAATATCTCTTTTATATGTAAAGAAGATATTTTGGTGTTAGAAGAACAAATCAATGAGATTTTTGAGAACCATATTTATTTCTCTCCTCCTACTTCTCTTATTGGGAAAAAAATTACTGAACAAGAGGACACAACCATAAGTAATCATGATGATAACAGGACACAACAAGAGACCATTGAAACCTACCTACATAACACTTTAACTAGTCTACATTCATCTCCCAACATCTTCCCCTCTTGTGATAATGTTATAAATGATGATGATATGTTGGTGTTAGATAATCAAACCTTTAGGATCTATGACAACCCTCTTTATGTTTCTTCCCCTACCTATCCTATTTTGGAAGACATTATGGGACAAAGGCATGAAATTATGGACAATCATGACAATCACATTTTTTCTTCTCCTAGTATCTCTCTAGGTAGTTGTGAAGAAGATACTTTGATGTTAGAAACTACAATCGAAGAAAGTCTTGGGAATCTTAGTTGCCCCTCTTCCCCTAGGGAAAACCTTATTGAACAAGA
Source organism: Sequoia sempervirens (assembly GCA_007258455.2). Classification (NCBI taxonomy): domain Eukaryota; kingdom Viridiplantae; phylum Streptophyta; class Pinopsida; order Cupressales; family Cupressaceae; genus Sequoia; species Sequoia sempervirens. The sequence continues at coordinate 179,230,829 of VDFB02000013.1, forward strand.
AAATCCAACCATTGATAACTCCCTTACTTGCAATGAAGTCATTTTAGAATGAACCAACCTTTGAATGTCATGAACATCTAGTTTTTAGTTCTCCAAAAAACTCTCATCCTAGAGAGGATATCATGGTGCAAGAAAATGTGAGCATTGACACATGTCTTTCAAACACTAGTAATGAGGCTTCCTTAGATGAAGATGATAAAGTAACATTAGACTCCTCTTCACTAAGAGATCATAAAAATAAGGACAAGTTTTTTGAGGTTATGACGGCACAAATTCGATCCCCTTTAACTAGCGAGCCTGCTAAGTCACTTCCCATTAGTGAACCATATAAAAATAAAATAAGAGATTTCTTGAAATCTATAATGCAACTTGATAGTAACAATATTTTGCAGCGAATGAGTTATAATACACTTGATCGAACATTTAGGCAACCACAAACCACTCCCGTTTCATTACCATTTCCTCAACATATTTTTCCTAGTGCTCCTCCTTCGCCTGCACATAATTTAGTGGAAGACCTTAAAAAGACTCCACCTAATATATCTAATGGCAACTTGTTCAACTATCACCTACATACAATTTGGCTATTCTAAGAAATGTTACAAATAAAGTAGGAGGAGATCCAATCTTCTATGAAATTGAATGATGTAACATCCTCCTTTGATCATATATAAGTCACACAGTCAGAAATCACATTCCCTAAACATGAATTACCCTCACTTGAGATTCAAAACAAAAATGAAGCTTTGATGATAAAGGTGATAATTAATGAGACCACAGTTAGGTGCACTCTCATAGACAATGGAGCTAGTCTTAATGTTTCTAGCATTGACCTTCTAGATAAAATTGGTATGGACAAGAGGCTTATTCAACTTAATAATGTTAATATTTATGGCTTTGAAAATTTTAATAGGAAACCATTAGGAATGATCACATTACCGATTGAGGTCAGACATGTAGTGTTGCCTACCCCTTTCAATATCATGCCAGGATCTCTTTCATACAATCTTCTCCTAGGGAGACCATGGATTCATGCTATGAAAGGAGTCACATCCACTCTTCACCTTGCAATGAAATTTGAATACAAAAACAAGATATACACGGTTATCCAGATGAATGAAGCTATAAATCACATGATCACAACACTCTCAACTCCCCTAATACTTTCATTCCAAAATCAAAAGTTGAACCTATACAAGTTGATCTTAATCATAATTTCCTTTCACCTACAACAAAACTCTTTGGTGATAATTTGGGTTCATTAGATTCTATGCCTCATTTCAATGAAGAATCCAAAATCTCACCCTCAAAGTCCAAACAGTCATATACAAAAAATTCATTTTCAAACACAAGTTCTAGTGACGATAGGGGTTCATTTGATTTTACACCCTCCTTTATGGGGGAGAACAAAGTCTTGCAATCTAAACCAAAACAACCTTGTGTTTCATTTTCTCAACTTGGTTCTACATCAACAACATTACCCCATGGTGGTGATGGGGACTATTTAACTCCCATCCCTCATGAGAGGACAATGCATAACTTTTATAAATATAAAAAGGATTTGTGTTCTCATGAATAAGCCAATCCTTCTTAGAATCATAAATCCCCTTATATGAATTGGAAGATTTTTATGGTCTTGGCTACAAACTTGCTCCTAAACATGGATACAATGAACACACAAAGCAAACTGATATACCATACTCTTTCAAGAAAAATCTAGGTTTACCACCTTTATCTCCATTTTCATCTAAGGCCTTATCATTTAGTGTGTGTATGAAATCTTGTGCAAATAAAGGAACATCATCTACTATTGATCGAGAGAGTATCTTATTGAGACTCCTCCAAGATCGTTTGATATCTCTCCCTCCAAGAACATGAAAGAAATTTTACTACAAGAGTTCATTTTGTGCATATCATAGAGTTCATGCTCATTCTAATAATGAATGTAAGGCTTTTAGTAACAAAATCCAACATCTTAAGGATTGTGGTGTTTTTCCTTGTGTTGAAGCACCTAGCTCCTCTAATTGATACCGACTTTTAGACTTCTCATCAATAATTTTGGTTCATCCTTGTCCTACACTAAGTGGGGGCAAGGGGTTAGGTAGCCTTGTCCTCTTATGTCACTTGTCATTGTCTCTTTTGGCTAGTTGACTGCCTCCCATGAATATATAAGAGAAAGCTTGGGATGTGGATGACATGCCTTAAATTGGCTTGCATGTGACGTACTAAGTTATACAATTTAGGGGCAACCCCTTCCCTTATTCATGATGTATTTTCATTCGGGAACATATGACTTGGCATAGGAATTCCCGAATAACCTCTCATGTCTTCTTCTACTTTAAAGCAATTGCTCACAACAATGGTGTTTGCAACCACTTTAAAGTGGGGGAATACATCAACACTCATGTTTCACTATGCAATTTTCCTTCTTCTTGTGATGTATCCTTTTCTTGGTGGTGTCATTGGGTTTGATTCCCTCTGAGATCGTGATATGTCTTTTATTTTTCCTCTCTTAGAAACATTAGGCACGATGTTCCCTAAGAAGAGACCTTACATGAACTAAGAAAAATCCCTTTGAATGTACCATACACTATTTTTCATTTATGATAACTTTTATATGGCCACCTAGCATAACACACTTTTCTTTCCTATGGAGCCATCTTGTTTGTTCATGGGTGTCAAGAATACAAAACTTCGTTTTCCTCATGAAGCTTGAAGTTCATTGTCATGTCACTCCTTATCAAAGTTATCAAGAGGTACAGCTTTGGTGTAGTTGTATGTATGGGATACAAACTTAGGCGTGACTTTCCCATAGCCACTTACTTTTTTATGTGAGTGCATACCAGTTGCGTGTGTATGTGTCTCACCCTTTTGGATACTCAGCTAGCGAACAACCTGAAGTTTTTTTCCTTAGAATGAGCGTGCATTTTGGACAAGCAACTTATATTTTATCCACAGCATGCGAGAATAATGGTTGAAGCTTGATCCACCACTTTTTTTTTTCTCGCTCTTTGTCTTTGGCAGTGTATGCTTGTGCCTTGTTATTGCTCCTTACATTATTTTTCATGTGTGTTCTTTTGTGTCTATTTTGGTTTGCCATAGGATCTTCATCCTAGGGGCTTGTGCAACCCTCTTGGTCATTGTCATCCTGTCTTACTAGAATTGCTATATTTGAACCCCTCTTGATGCGAATTTGTCTACTTTAGTGTGAGTTTGAAGAAATTTCCTCCTCTCACTAAAGTGGGGTCTAAATGTAGCACAAAAAAATGTATCTCTTTACATTTTCACACTTTTTTTGGGCCCTAGTGAACTAAATGGACTTAATTGTGCCTTATTCAAGGTGTTGCAAAGTGTTTTCTTGCACTTTCATGCTAATTTAGGGTTTTAATTAATTAATTGGGCTTCTTTATGCTTTAATTGGCCTTATTTTGTATCCACAAGCCTTAATTAATGCATCTTTCTGAGGATAATCCCAACATCTACCAACATCCAATAGTAATTCATGTGTTTTTGGATTGTATGTCCTAGATTTAGTGATCTAGGACTCATATGCCACCTTGGGCGTAAGGGTCCCACCTAAGTTTCAGGGCCCCGATTTGGATTTCACGTTGAACTAAGCATTTCTTGAAAAATGTGTCCCAAGCTTAGCCTAATAGGACTCACACGCGAATTCTAGCATATGAGTCATGCTTAGCTTAGACCTAAATTAAATTCAAATTCTTGATGGAATTTTATTCCCCTAGATCTTATGTCGGCTCAAGTAGTGTTTTAATTTCAAGAAATTTGGCATAAACAAGTATAAATACAAGGTTTCAAATCATTATTTCAGCTAAGCATTCATGATATCATCCCAAGCAACCAAGAGTCAAGAATTCTAAGACTTCACAAGAGCATTCAAGAGAATTTCTAAGGCATTCACAGGAAAAATTCTTCATCATTTTTTGTAACAATTCAAGATACATCATCATGTCAAGATCATAATGCATCAAGCATGTTGTTGAGCTAGTGTTGTGATGTAGCATTAAAGATCCAAGTTAAGCATTTTCTCATATCCAATTCAAGATCAAGATCTACATTCTACATGGCCACTTCATGTTAGATTGTTGATTTACATCTCAAGACATCATTCAAGGTATCATTGTTCATTTTTCATGTTCATATTTCATTGCTTCATCATAAGGTTTAATTACCTAAATGGGGTTTGACCAAGGCAAACCCCAAATTCCTAACAATCAACAAGTTTTTCTCTCTCTATACATGTTTGATTACAAAACTAGGTCTCTTGGAGCTTGAAGGATCTTTTAAGACTAAGTTACAAGATTGAAGAAAGTTGTCAAAGTTGTCTCCTCACTTGCAAGATCACAGAAAGTCATCTACAAGCCAGAATTCAAGATTTCCAACTCAGAGATTTGGTGGGAAGGAAGCTACAAGAAATCACTAGAGAATACCAGAATTTCAACCAAACCCTAATACTGGGACTAAATAGCCACTTTGGGTGTATGAGTCCCAGTATTGACATTTTTCAAGTTTTAGGAGATCGAGAACAATCCCTATGAAATCCTAGTTTTCGCACAAAAACCCTAGTCTGGGATTAAATTACCCAGACCACCATATGAGTCCTAGTGGGCATCAAACAACAAAATTTCGGGGTTTCAGAGCTTGTTTTGGCTTCATTTGTCTTTTGGGTGCACCTCTGCTCTTTCTTAGATTGTTATTATGTATTTCAGTTTCATTTCTAGGTCATTTACTTAAGTTTTGCACATCATTAGGTTTTGGTCATTAGGTTTTGCATGTTACTTGTCTTTCCAAGCATGTTACTTGTCTTTCCAAGCCCTAGCTTGGTGGTGAACCCCCTTTTAGTCTCTAAACATACCCTAGGACAACCTTTAGCAGATCTCTTTCCCTCATTCCATCCTTGGATTGAGATCTCTAGGGTTTCCTTGAATAATATTTGGAGAAAAGTGTTGATCTATTTCCCAAACATAGAGCAAATTTTTTCGACAAATCACCCACAAATATACATTTTTCTCCTTTGTTCTCTAATTTTCTTCTTAACTCATTTGGAACATGTGCATATGCTACACATCCAAATACTCTCATGTGAGAAAAATTATGTTTTCTTCCACTTTAAGCTTCTTCTAGAATCATATTCTTGACACCTTTTGTTGGACATCTATCCATTATATAGGTTGCACATGATATTTCTTTAGCCCAATATTCATTTCGAAAATGTTTGGCTTTCAACATGCTTCTAGCCATTTCCATGATAGTTCTATTTTTCCTTTCAGCTACCCCATTTTGTTGAGGTTTGTATCTAATTTTGAATTGCTTGTGAATTCCATGTTCCTTGAAAAAATTTAGAAATTATTTTGAAATGTAAATTCACCACCTCTATCCATTCTCAATGCTTTGATGTAGTAGCCACTTTACTTTTCAACAAGAACTTGAAATGATGGAAGAAATCAAACACTTCACTCTTTTACTTTAAAAAATAGACCCATGTTTTCCTTGAATAATCATTAATAAAAGTCAAGAAGTAGAAACTTCCACCAATTGAAGGTGTTTGCATAGGTCCACACAAATCCAAATGCACAATCTCCAAAGGTGTTTTTTGCTCTAATTGACTTTCCTACTGAAAATGTTGCTCTATGTTATTTTCCCAAGATGCACACTTCACAAACTCTTTCTGGTTTCTCTATCAATGGAAAACCATTTACCATACTCTTCATATTTAGTTGGTTTAAACCTCCAAAGTTGAGATGCCCAAATCTTAAGTTTCATAACCAATTTTCATATTTTATTTCTTCTTGAAAGATTGTTTGTGTGACAACTGCAACTTCTTTATCCACTTATGATTTCATTGTGGGCTGTATTTGAGAATATCCCACATTCAAATCCAGTAGAATATTTAGGGGAAACATTCTATTACTTGTCATTCTAACTTTGGCACTGAGTTGATTGCTTGGATTTTTTTCTAAAATTGTGCACTCTCCATTTTTGAAAGATACTCTCTACTCTTTTTGAACAAGTTTCCCAATGCTCATTAAATTGTGTTTTAAACCAAGCACAAAATACATATCTAAAATATACTTCTTCTCCCCCTGTTTAGTTAGAATGTTGATGTTTCATTTACCCATAACTAACACTTTGTTGTCATTACCCAATGTGACATCTGATTTTATATTTTCATCTAAACTTGAAAACATTTCTAGGTTCTCGGTCATGTGATTGCTACAACCTGAGTCTAAGAACCATACATCCTTTTCATTTACTTGTGCAACATTGCATGCCAAAAACATGGTGCTTTGTAAATTGATTTTTGGTTTTGATTTTCTTTTGTGAAATTTGCATTTTGTTTGTAATCATATTGCTTCTTTCTACATTTATTTGAATAATGCCCAAACTTTTTGCTATAGTGAAATAGGATTTGAGATTTTTCATACCTTTGGCCTTTAGGTTGATTTTAAGTTACATTGTGACTTGGATATTGGCTGGTACCTCTTCCACTTGAGCTTGATGGGCTACTTCTTCCACCTCTATAAGAATTTCTTCCTCTACCTCTGGAATTTGATCTACCTCTACCTCTACCATGGTTGATTGAGACTTGTGACTTGAATTCATGCTCCAATGATGTGTTTGTTGACCTACTCTACCTATGCTCATGTGAAATAAGAGATGCATGGAGCTCACAAAATGAAAACTTTGAGAGGTTCTTTTTTTCCTCTATGGTACAATAATTGATTCAAATTTTATGGGAAAACTCCTTAAAATATTTTCAACCACTCTCCCATCTTCAAGTGTCTCACCATGTGATTTGATTTGGTTAACTAAACTAATCACTTGTGTGAAGAAAGTGTCTACTCAATTTGAATCCTTCATAAAGATTATTTCAAAATCCCGTCTTAGCATTTGTAGCTTTTTTTTTAACCTTTTCCATTCCTTGGTATGATGTTTCAAGGATATATCATGCTTGTTTTGACTTTGTTGCTACTGCAATTCTTGAGAAAACTCTCTCATGTACTTCTTGAAATATGTAGAAGAGAGTTTTTCAGTCATTTTTCTTATTATCTCTCAACAAATCTTTCTCAGCTTGAGTCAATGTATTATATGTTGTTGCATCAGCTAGTTCTAGAAATCCATTCTCAACAAGATCCTAGATATCTTGAAAGAAAAATAAAGCCTTCATGGTGATTTCCCAATAATCATAATTCTTCCCATTCAATTGTGGGATTCATGGGTTTGTCAAGCTTGTGTTTGCTGCCATTGTTCACTGTGATAACTTGTCTCCTTGAAAACACCCTTTTTTGAAAACCTTAGCTTTGAAAAACCTTGTTGTAATAAACCTGCTATGATACTAGGTGAAGGAGAGAGGTAGAGGAATAAAATAAAACCCAAAAGAAAAATAGAATGCAAAAAGGACACAAATTTCAAAATAAATTGTATTTCATATTATATCAAACCATACAAAATGACTGTCATACAGAGGTGCTGCTCTTTAATATTACTCAAAAAATATTGGAATTCATAATCCTCTCTTTTGAATTTTCAAACTGTTGTAGTAGAAAACCCATCTATTTTCATACTAAAAATCACATTCATAAGGAGCTATTTTTATAAAAACACCAGTAGCTCTCTGTCTTTCAAAACACATAGCTCTCAAAACAAAAGACTTCTTAAAGTCTACGAATGACCCAAGCAAAAGGAGGCACACCAAAAATAAAGAAAAAAACAATGAATTTCAATTGCATTCTTATATCATCAAAATCCTACAGAGGAGATTTGCACTTAATTTAGTTGTCCTGTTACAAAGAATGATAAGACAAAATGTTGGCGTGTGAAGGAAGTAGAAAAGACTTTTCATCGCTGCAAAGAGGAGAAGGGTACGGGAAGTAGTTGGGATTATTTCCAACATGTAAAAGGAAAACCTTCATGTTAAAGATGAAGTGTCATTGAATCGGAGAATTTGGCCCGCTTCATATGATGTAAAGATGGGATTATAACTTTTTAAAGGAAAAAAATAGAGAAATTTGTAATATTTTTATAACTGAAAAATAAATATTTCTTGAATAGAAGTTGTCGCTAGCGGATTTTTAAAATTCATTGAATAAGGTTTAAATATGAAAGATGTAATTTATTAGTCCATATTGTAGGCACCGAATTGAGGCCTTCATCTCACTCAGCTATTGTAGTTGCTTCTTTAATGTACTCTATAATTCTGTATTATCTGGGCTCAATGTTTTCTTTGCGTCTATCAGCTCGCCGGCCTTTTGATTCAAGGAGTTGGCTGCAACAACTCTTTCTCTTTCAATCTATTCTGCCTTCTCCGTACTTTTCCTATAGCCCTCAAGAGTAAGCCATAGCTTATCTAATTCCGCCTGCAAATTCTTTTATACATACGCAGACTCCAAATTTAAATTTCAAATTTAATGTATTAACAGCTTCAGGTCAATGCCGGTGGTAAAAATTATAACTTAAATAACATTGGCAAGTGCTCAATTAACGCATGGAGGAATTTGACTTTTTTTCTTGGAATATTTTTTTTGGTAGGAAATTTGGACTCTCATAAATGGAGTTTGGTTAGTTGGGATCAAATTTATCAACCTAAATGGTATGAAATATCTTGTTTTAGACAGACTAAGCTCAATAGTCAAGCATCGGCAGCTAAAGTATATTGACATTAGTGCATGTTCCTTGATCAATCTTGAGATAGAATTTTTAATATTAATATAAAAGTATTTGGGTGGTGTTTCTAAAGAGAAAATTTCAAGGATGGATTTGTGTGGAAAAGGTTCAATGGTATAAGATACTTTTAACAACAGAGCTTCTATTATCAAGGATGAATTCTTTTGTATAATAAAAATGTCACATTCACATGTTAGCTATCTTCATGGTGGATAACTGTGGGCTAAAACCTACAAAGTAAATGTAATTAGGCCATGCACATATGGAGGCAAGGTTAACCAAGTGTGAAGCAAGTGTCATGTAATTAATAAGGCATGGCATCATCACCATTTTGTCCAATTTTTACCTGAAAAGAGGAGGCATATTAATTGAAAAATCTAGGCGTTGGAAAGGAAAAATAAATCAAGAGGGATGGCACCAATGCAAGCACCATGTGAAGGTATGGGAATCCATCAATGTTGAGTGACTTTTAGAATGGTGTCCCTCCCTTATTTACTATTCACAGTTGCAGGCGGGAAAAAAAGAGAGACAAGTAGGAAATACAAGCAATTTGGACCAAAAAATGCAAAGAGAGGGAGAGTAAGGGGCATGAAGAGAGGATAGAGAGGCATGAAGAGAAGGAAGGTAGTGGGAGAGAAAGAGGAGAAGAAGTCAAAAGGTGAGTAGAAGGCATAGGTGGAATTCATTGCAACTGTCCTAACAGACATATATGTAAATATATGGGAGTAGGGAGAAGGAAAAATCATGAAACTTGAGCAGAGGAGATGTGGGCAAGGAGTTGCAAGAAAAGGAGGAGAAAATAAACCTACCATAAAATGTCACCAAAAGGAGAGCTCACATTGAGTACATGGGTGCCCATCATGTTAGAAAAAAATGCAACAGAAGGGCACAAGGGAGTGAAAAGAGGGGAAAATGTGAGGAGAAGAAGAGAATGGATGGGAAGAAAATATGACAAAGAGGATTCAAAGGGGATTGGAGGAGGAGAAAGGAAATCCAAAGTTTGGCATAGCTATTGGAAAGTGTACAAGTGTTGGACATGGAAATTTTGGATGTGATTTAAATCATGGTGGGTTAGTGGGAGGCTCACAAAATTCATCCTTATGACTTTGAGGAGGGCAGGTTCTACACCTTAGAGGGAAGGCCAAAGGAAAAGAACAAGCAAAAGGAAGGATATTGCAAGGTATGAGGACTTATGCAACAATCCTATCCAAAAGGAAACATCCATGAATTAGGTACCATTCATAGCAAAAGTTTGGTATTCATATTAATGTATATTGTGTTTCTTTGCATATTTTCTATCCATGATATTATGCTACAAATGACCTCTTCAAACTGGTTGTGGGATGTGTAGATAGATATTAAACCAAAAAAATAAAGGGGAGATTATTAGGTGGCAAAAACAAATAATGAAATAATCACCTCTAGTTACACCCCTCACTTGTATAACAAACATGAATGAAAAATATGGAAACATTTCAAGAACATTTATGAATTCAAATCATACTTTATTAACACTTTTATTTCAAATAAAAGAACTAAGAAAATTATCTAAGAAAAAAAATATTTTGAGAATAAAATTTTGCAACTACATTTATATAAACAATACATGTGTTGTGCGTAGACCCATGTTATATGTCGATAGCTACTATGAAAATTAATAAATAAGTAGAGAGTTGACCAAGAGGTTATGCCATAGATTTGACCCAATACCATTTATTAATGATTCAAGAGCAATGTCAAGAACTCTCCTCTTCCTAAATTTCTTGGAGGTGCCATAAAGTAATTTTACTGATACCATTACAAGGATTTGAGGACTCTATTGTAGTTATACCTATTCATAAACTATTAATATTGTCATATGCTACTGAAAATATTGTCATAAACTATAAAATATTAATATTGTAGTATATCATAGAAGGAAAAATATTGTCATATGCTACTGAAACTTGTATCTAGCATTTTCTTATATATGCTTAACCTTTTCAATGACAGTGAGGAACAAATGGAATGAATGCATGTAGTTAATATTGTTTTTGAATGTCACCACTCTAAAGTAGATATAGGGCTTAATAGTAAGGCTTGGGAATGAGTTATGGAAGTTGTAGCAGTAGAAGAGATTAAGGGAGTAGGAAGATTGGTTAACCATAATATACCATACCTAGCCATAAAAAGGATAAGATCATCAAGCTATTGATATTTTAAGTATAAGAATCCTAACATTGGAAATATTGTGTGAATTAAATGAAGGGTACCATAGTTTTACTAGATAGTTTCCTAATTGAATAGAAGGGAACCATTATTTAATTTGATGGTGTTGTTGAAATTGAGTTAAGAAACAAACCATTGTGATCATATAGTATGGCATGTCCTCTAATATCTTAGTGCTAACCATTAAGATCATAATTAATTAAAGGTGTTGGGTGCATTTATTATCTAGTCTTAGAACCAAGATATTACAAGAATAACATATTATACCATAAAATAAATGAATCATAAGGTTAAGAATACTATTACTATGAATATTATGGAGTGTATATTTTTACATGAAGATATGATGAGCATAGTGTTGCCAATTGTCTCAAGTATGACTCAAAAATTGATTATGTTTAACCCAAGTTTGTAATCATGGACATACCATTCAAGGTTCAAAAATACATTAGGTGGCAAGGGTGAACATTACATATTTCATGAACAAAGACTATTTTAAAAGTATTGGATTTCACTAGATGATGAAGGATATTATGAGATTAAGAATATATTGTTATTAGATGTATATACTTGGATGTTGATCTAATGGATATAGTTTTTTCAACCATCTAAATTCGACTTACATATTGGCATTTCTTATAGCAAGTTTATAATTATTATTTCTTTTGAAGTTTAAATAATTTTGTATGACCTTATCAATGCATGATGTGTTCTAATGGAGATTGATGACAAAATTAATAGGATCATGGTGCTTGATCATATTAGTCAAATATCATTTGGAGTCATATTGGGGCTTCACATAATATCACATTTATGAATAGATCTTGATTATTATTTCCCTTACTATTAGAAAATGTATCCTAACTCAAATATTTATTCTACTAGGTTATCATCATACATGAATGTTTAAGGGGTTTCTTACTAGTATAATATATTAGTTCAAGATATCAAGAACCAATACACTTGTGATATAAGATCACCAAAACATGTTCTAATCATAATTAAAACCCTATATTATAACTATTAATTAGGGACCAAATATTTTTTAACATCCTTGATAGGTAAATGTAATGGTTTGGAATGCTCACAATGAGTTAGGATTAATATCAATGGGAGGACAAGATGAGATAAGGATGACCTTGCTGGAAGCTCCTCAATATAGGTTTAATATATTGTGAGCTTAGTTAAATGTTTTCATACCCGCTATCAGGGGTTAATAATTTAGGGGGATCCTTAATGAATCTTTGTTATGGAAACCTATGTGTAGGTCCTTTGAGAGACCTTGTAAGGAGAATGTGTGACTTTGATCCATTTGGAAGTGGGTATGTAGGTGATCCTTGGGAAAAGGATGCCTCTATGTCCTCAAGTCCAAAGGGGGCGGGCTTATAGGGATAACTCCAAGGTTTGTGGGTTTTTCCTAACTTGTTTGACCTTTCCTCCTTTGTAAGCTTCAATTTGAGGCTAAAATGGGTATGAGATGGTTATGAAGGAATTAAGGAAACCTAATAGCTTGTATTCAATACATAATATGCTTTTGAATGGTAGGTGGAATGAAGTGAATGGACTTGACTACCTTATAGTTGGTATTTTTCTATATGCACATGTTGAGTGCAAGCCATCTTGTGTTGGTCTAATGCACGATTATTATGTGTTTTTGTGATTCAACTCTAGATCTATAAGACTTCATGTATAGGCTCTTGAATATGTTGATTGTGATATATTTTTCTAGATCACCTTATCAGTATTTTGATTCATGTTATGTATGCCCCACCCAAGTGTGAACCTCTAGGGTATTTGAATAGTGGCAGTGAATCATTGGACCATATTGTGACCAAAGTCATAGTGTAAACTAAATATGCTAGATCCAAATGAATCTAAAGTTGATTTAGTCCCCTAAGAAATGATCCCAATAAGCTATTCAAAATTTCAAAGAATAAGAAACTATTAAAATAGCATGATATAAACATGAAAATGTAATAGAAATCTATTCTAAGACCTTGAATCTTATCTTATTGGGGGAGTGGTGTCACATTGATGTGGAATGGTGACCCTTTCCCAATCCCTTGGATAATGAGCTAGTTTCAATCAATTTTATTGAAGAAAATTGATGAAACTGATGAGATATGCATAAAACATGATATGAAACTAGTTAATCATGATAAAGATGAATTCTAAGTGTTAATTTCTTGATAAAATGGATGTAATCTATGCTATATGTAAACAAAGTTCAAAGATGCAATACATAACTATGAATTTATCCTAAAATGTATATAAACTAACCTAATATGGAAGCCATTAATGGATGCTTAAGCTAAATAGATGAATCTTTAATCTAAAATGCTATCAAAAATGAAACATGGATGCAAATGAGTATGAATTTCAACAGCATAAACTTGCTATCAAAATATGGATCCATTTGTCTCCAAATAGTGATCTATTTATAGGAATGCAAATGAGAAAACAAGGGCTCAAATTGAAAAGATCAATCAATGGTCAAAAATGAAAGGAGGATGAAACATAGATTGAGGATTCCAATCCATAGTCAAGGTTGAAAGTTGACAAGGATCAACTAATTTAATCAATGGTCCAAATTAGCTTTCAACAAACACACTTCCTAAGAATTAGGAAGAGGTTAAGAGATATTTTGGAGGAATGAGTGGAAAAAGGGGATATTACATAGGAGTATTCTCCTTTGGAGGAATGTGCAAAGGAGAAATATTCCAAGAATATTCCATTGCAAGTGGGAGAATGAGGATAATTAGCAATTTAGTTAATTAAAACTAAATTAAAATGTGCAAGAGGAGGAATAATATGATATTCATTAAATAATTGATTTAATGAAAATGGGGATGCCATATAATATTTAATTAAATAGCTTAGGGTTATTTCATTAAATAAGAGGACTTAGGGATTAAATTAAATAATTTGATATATTTAATTTAACAAGATGAAATGTTAGTGTGAGAAGGGGTGAATTAACCCAATTAGGTTAATTAGATTAATAGGTGAAAATGAGACATTTAATTAAATAACTAGGTTAATCTAATCAAGCAAGTGAAAAGAAGATGGAATTCAAAATGAAATAATGTTAATATATTGAATTCAAGTGTGTATATCATTCAGGACATTTTTTAAGTGTCTACACATGCCAATGATCAATATCTGGGCTACTACTATGGATTAGCTAGCATTCACTTGGTCCACAGAGGTGGATTGCTAGGGGCTACCTTGGTTATGATATGATAATAGTTAGAAGGTTTTCATTAGACCGTGCCAATGGTGGATGCCTAGAGCTATTTTGTATCTTTTGGATTAGCCAACATTCACCTAGTTCACAAAGGTATATTTCTAGGGGCTATTCAGGATTTGATACAGTAACGGTTGCATAGGTAGTTACCCTACCATGTGGGTTTTGATAACTAGAGCTAACCATTATATCAAGAGGGTCATTGGTAGTCACCTTAGCATGGGGGTGATTGATGCCAAGTGTTACCCAAGATTATGAAGAGGATAGATGATAATATCACTAAGTTCATAAGGTGTTATATTTTGGAAGATACATCTTCCTAGGTGGACAAACTTGTTGTCAGTGGCCTATAGGTTATTGTATTTGGAATTCATAGGGATGGATAGGTTCACTAGTGGAATTTTTGAGGATGGAGGATTTAACCATGGTGTAGTATTGGATGCATCGAATCCCCTCCCTAGTTGTCAGGCGGTATACTTTTCCTTGTTGGGTTGAGGATGGACCCCTAATGTAGTATGGGATGCATTGAATCCTCTTCCCAATTGTTTGATGGTGCAAAAGATTGAAGGAAAGGATGGACCCATGGTATAGCATGCAATACACTAATATTATTTTCTATCTAGGATACATTATTGGCATGTGTTAGTTAGCCATTGTGGGTGTGCTATCCAATCATTGTGTATGTATGGTGTTAGAGCTAGTCACTGTGTATATGTGATTTGTGCTAGAGCTAGATTTTTTGTATATGTGATGTGTTTTGGAGCAATTCATTGCAATACTTGTGATATGCATATGAGCTCTAGGAACCATTTTACTTATGATGTGTTGGAGCTAATAATTTTTGTACTTGTGATGTACATATGAGAAAGGTGCCATTGTACTTGTGATGTGTGTATGAGCTAGCCACTATGATATAGTGATCTGTGTATAAGCCAATCACTAGTGTACTTGTGATGTGTATGAGCTAGTCACCTTGTGTATGTGTGATGTATGCTCTAGATTGTCACTATGTATGTGATCTTGTAACTATGGTATGATATGTGAAATGATGAAAATAGGGGGTTTGGTTCCACCTTTTAGGAGATGGAACACAAAAGGGGTTTTAGTTCCACCTATTTCCTTCAAGTTTCATTCAAGGAAACCTTGGAGATCTCAATCTAGGGATGGAATGAGGGAAAGAGATATGCAATAAGGTGTCCTAGGGTGTGATTAATTCAATAAGGGGGTTCACCACTAAGTAAAGGCTTAGAAAAATAACTGTAATGAAAGTAATATGCAAAACCTAACTAAATGACCTAGAAAATGAAATTAAATAAGAATAACATATTAGAGATAAATAGATGTGCACATGGAAAATTGAAGAGGATTGAAACAAGGTTTTTAATCCTAAAATTATGAATTTTAAAGCACACTGAGACTCATACACCAGTAGAGGTGATTTAGTCCCAGTTTAGGGTTTCAGGCCAAATCTAGAATTTAGAACTGCTAAACCAAGATTTACAAATTTAAAATTCTTGAAATCTAGTATAATGGGACTCATATGCCACAAGTGGTGATTTATTCCCAGTATCATGGTTGATCTTGAACCGTAGAAAAATTTGGGGAAAGGAATCCCTAATCCTATATTTTTCCTCTATAGAGATGGTTCATTAAAGGAAGTTACCTAGGATCCCAAATTAGATTAACTATCAACACAAAGGTGAGTTAATGGAGACCTAGGAATATTCCTTAGGATTTGAAGGGTTCACCACCAAGAAAAAGCTTGGAAAAGATAACTTGATATTCAACTCACAAAACCTAATAATGCAAGCCAAATAATGAGTACAAATGACAAAATTAACACAATTTAGGATGTATGTACCTGAGAATTATGGAAATGTGATAAGGATTCTGGAAATGCAAAAATGTTGTTAAAATGTGCTAGGGAGGACTAAGACACCCTTATTGTTGTCTTATTCCTGCTACTATTTTTTGGGGCAGATGCAGAATCTTCAAATCATAGAATAGAATCCCAAAGAATCTATGCAAAATGCCACTTGGAGGACTAAGATTCCCTTACTACCGACTTAGTCCCAATTTGAATTTCTACAACTTTGAAATGTGATCCTGAGGGCCAATGTCTGCACTTCCTTCTTCTCAGATCTCAGGTCCTGAAACCTCCAGATTTGGCCTGTAAGTGACTTTTTGTGAAGATGACAACTTTGCAACTTCAAATGATCTTCAACCTAAATCTACAAACATAAACACACAAGAGAGGGAAAACTTGTTGATTGTTATTAAATGGGGGTTTTCCTTGGTCAAAGCCCTTGATGGTAATTAAACCTTGGAATGAAATGAAATAAAGGAGGGAAATGATGAATGAAAAAAGTGTTATGTTGCAACTCACCAAACCCTTGTTATGAAATATGAAAACTCATATGAATTGGCCAGCTTGAATGTAGACCTTGAATCAAATGAATTTTTGATGGATCTTGACTTGAATTGCTTGCTTGAATCAAAACCCTACATCACAAATGTTAGCTCAAAAACACATATGATGCAAGAATATCTTTGACATGACGCTTGAATCTTGATGATGGCTCCAAATGCTTGATGAACTTCTCTTGAATGCTCTTGTGTACTCAATTATGCTATTAGGAATGCCCTCACAAAATTATTAGCTTGTCGGATGATAAAAAGAGTGAAAGAACCTTGTATTTATACTTATTTATGCTTAATAACTTGAAATTACACCACACCAATCTGACATATGAATTTATTAATTAAAGGAGGCTAAATCTTGCCAAGATTTGAAATTAATTCCCAAAAAATAACTTGAGGGAGACTAAGACACCCTAGGTGGTGTCTTGGTCCCAAGGCTTGAAACTTGGGTCACAAACTCCAAAAAGGGGCATTTTAAGGTGCCCTTAAAATTAGGGTCCCAAGACCTTTGGAGGACAAAGACGCCCTAGGTGGCATCTTAGTCCCAGTGCAAAAATCAAGGACACACAACCAAAATCATTAAATTATCATTTACCCTTTGATGTATGTTGGGATTAGCCATAAAAAAAGATAATTTATTAGGCTTGTGGATGTAAAATAGGACCAATTAAGACATAAATAGGAATAAATAAAGTAAGGAGGGTCCAAAAAAAAGTGTGAAAATGAAAGGGTGTGCATTTTCCTATAATACAAATCTGAAACTATGATATCCTCTAGTGGTCTCCTATAGCTTCTCTCCTGTCAAATCTTTGAGTTTGAAACATTGAATTTTTCCCTATAGGTGACTTTTTGTGATCTTGCAACATAGATGACAAATTTGACAACTTTCTCCAATCTTTCTCTTCAATGGATCTTCAACTTAATTCTGCAAATCACACATCAAAGAGAGGGGAAATTTTTTTTTTGTTAGTGGATAGGGGTTTTCCTTTGTTAAACCTCTTTTTAGTAATCAAACCTTGAAATGGAATGAAATAGAAAGAAGGAATGTTGAATGAACAAATATGCAATGTTGTAACTCACCAAAACCTTGGAATAAAGGTTGCAAACTTGTATGTAATGGTTAGCATGAATGTATATCTTGACTCTTGATTGAATGTTATGCATCTTGACTTGAAAGCTTGCTTGAATCATAGGAACCTACACCATAAATGTTACCTAAAAAACAAGCATGATGCATAATGACTTTGACATGATGCTTGAATCTTGAATAATGTTCCAAAATACTTGATAATGAACTCTTTAATGCTTCTTAATGCTCTTGATCTCAAATTTTCTACAATGCTTGATCTCAAAAAGTGCTAAGAGAAAAATATGTGAAATAACCTTGTATTTATACTTGTTTATGCTAAATTTCCAAATATTACAACACTACAAGCCGACATCAGATATAGGAAAATAAAATCCTGACAAGAATTGAATTCAAAATAGGTCCAACATAAGTGGGAATCATACGCCAATTGGAGTGTATGAGTTCCAATAGGCTAAGCTCGAGACACAAATTTCAAGAAATGTTTAATTTTATATCAAATTTAGGACCAGGCCCCAAAACTTAAGTGAGACTCATATACGCAAGGTGGCATATGAGTCCCAGATCACTAAATCTAGGCCATACAATCCAAAATAATTAAATTATGATTGGTTATTATATATAAGTTAGGATTATCCTCGTAAAGATGCATTAAATAAGGCTTGTGGATGCAAAATAGGACCAAATAAGGCATAAAGAAGCCCAATTTTAAGAGGGAGGGCCCAAAAAAGTGTGAAAATGTAAGGGAATACATTTTCCTACACTACATTTAGCCCCCACTTTAGTGAGAGGAGGAACTTGCTTTGAACTCACACTAAAGTAGAAATACTCACATCAAGAGGGGCCCAAATGTACCAATGCTAGTAAGATAGGATGACAACAATCAAGAGGGTTGCATAAGCACCCAAGGATCAAGATCCTATGGAAAACCAATATAAGCAAAAAAGAACACACATGTGAATAATGTAAGGAGCAACAAAAAGGCACAAGCATACACTGCCAAAGACAAAGAGAAAGAAAACAAAAAATGGGGTGGATCAAGCTTTGATCATTTTTCCTACACACTATGGATTAGATCTAAGTTATTTTTCAAAGAACATTTACAAGTGGAACACGATGTCCAATATGCAAACCAACGCATGCTCACAAGGGCTAGTGGAACTTTAGGTCATGCACTAGGTGAGCCCCTAGCAAGACATGTATGCATGTGGTCGATATGCACTTACATTGGAAAGCAAGTGGCTATGGGAAAGTCACACCTAAGTTTGGCTCTCAACCATACCAAAGCTATAGCTCCTGATAACTTTTACAAGGTGCCACACAACACGAACAACAATAATTCATGAGGCAAAGCAAAGCTTTGTATGCATGAAACCCATAAACAAACAAGATGGCTCCATACTTAAGAAAAGTGTGTTAAATGAAAGGTGGCCATATAACTGATATTCTAAATGCAAAAGTAGTGTAAGGTACATTCAAAGGATATTTTCTTAGTTCATGTAAGGTCTTCTTCTTAGGGAACATCATGCCTAATTTCTCTAAGAGAGGACAAGTCAAGAGTATGAGATCACCACTTATGGGATACCTCTCATTCACATCATGCCACCAAGGGAAATCGTATGCTTATAAATATCGTACTCTTGGAGGACATAAAACCTAATAACTTCACCAAGAAAAGGACATGTCACAAGAAAAAATAAAACCATGCCATGAAATATGCAAAATGTAAAAAAATGTCATCGATGTATGCCCCCACTTTAAAGTGGTTGCTAATACCATTGTTGTGAGAAACTACTTTAAAGTAGCCAATGTTTTCTCCTAAGACATGAGAGCTTTCCTCAGAAAACCCTATGCCAAGTCATATGTTTCTAAAATAAAGCTACGCCATAAAATAGGAAGGAAGTGTTGGCCCAAAAATACATAATGGATCTATTGATTTGGGGTCAGTATGTATTTGCTCCAATTTTGTTTTAGAGCTTGAAATTGTCATCATTCCCCAAATACTCATAGAACTAGAAGAATGAAACAAAAAGAGAGAAAACAAAGAAATACTTTTGAGTGAACATGGGAGAGACCTAAATGTCTCAATTCCTTGTGTCATCTGCAAAAGAAAAACACAAGACAAAGGGAAAAGATAAAAGAAAATATTTTGGGTCAACATGGAAGAAATCTAAATGTCTCAATGCCTTGTATCATCCCCAAAAGAAAAAAACAAGACAAATGGAAAAGATAGAGTTTAGAACATAGAGAAGAAGGTAGGTACATATAGAGAAATGCACAAAAAGAGAGAGATACATCAAATGAAACATCATGGGGGATAACATTGCGAACATGTAATCACATAAAGAAACATGAAAAAACAAAAGACTAGTAAGGCACATGTGATTCAACCTATAGCAGGTTGTCTATATCCCAATCTTGTTCATTCTATACAGAAGGCAGATAACTAGCCAAAGGGACAATAGAAAGTGATGAACTAGGACAAGGCTATCTAATTATTGCCCCCACTATGTGCAAGAAAAGAATGAGCCAAGGTAGGTGATGAGAAAGAGCTCCTTGCATGTTGGAATGATTTTCAATGAATGTAAAGCATGTAATAGTGAAAATGTTATGATTCTACAACTATTACATGGCAAGGAGTGGAAGGGCACCCTTTAAGGGACTATTTCTATGATTTCAAACTTTTTAAATATATGTTTTAAAGCACAACACTCATTAGTACTATGTCCAAGAATTCTATGATATTTACAATGTGATGTGTTTGTGTTCTTAGGATTTGGAAATCAATTTTCTTGCATGGGTTGTAATGTAATAAGTCCTTGGCTCAAGAGTATATGTAAAGTTATTTTAGTTGTAGACGGGGGATAAGGGAATTGTAGTTTATTTAGTTTTTAAGGCCTTTGCTACTTGCTAGATTCACCAATTTCTTGAGTTAAATGTTGAGGAGGACCTAAGATGATCCTATCATCCTTATCTTCATTACAAGTTATTGGTTGTTCTTTACAAAGGAGGATACCTATGTTGGAAGGAGGGTCTTGATATCCTAACCCTTTGGTATTTTCAATTGGAATATTTTCTAAGAGTTGATGAATTTCATACTTACTTGTTGTATCACATCCTTATTTGCTTAAAATTGTGAATCATTTTCAATATCTATCATCTAGGTTGATGGGAGTGTTGGTCACTTTGTTAACATAGGATGGTTGAATATTTACTTGATTGGAGGTGCTAGATTCACCTATTGTAGGGAACTTAGGATCAATTTATGTTTCAATTTCAGGATGTAAAAGACCAAACATCTCAAGTTGTGTTGGTTGATTCATAGAGGGATAAAAGGATGCATGAGTCTCAAGATTGTTAAGGCAATCATTTATAAAGTTGTTCATGTTTTCATCATCTTCTCCAATGATGTCAACATCATGAGGACATGAATTAGGAGTTGAGTGAGCATGAGTGAGTTTAATTTCATTAGGGTCACTTCTAAAAGCATAGCTTGGCGTATCCACTAATGATTTCAAGGACATACAAAGCTTACCAAAGCACATATCTATGATGAAATGTAATTTATTGACCTAGAATGAGTTTTGAAAATATAATTTTGAAATTAAGTAATGCACAAAATGAATCCAATTAAGCTAGATCTAATGAAATGAATGATACAAAATTCAATAAATAGAAATAGAGATCTAACAAAAGAAAAAGTTGTAACACAGAAACAAGGTTTGTGATGCTAAAAAATGTTGATTTAGATCTAACACGGGACTAAATCACCCAGAGGGGCGTATGAGTCCCCATCAGGGTTTTTTAGGGACTCAAATGCTACAAAACAATCAACATAAAATACTTAGAAATCAGGTAAAACAACTTGTACTAGGACTAAATTCCCCAAAGGGGCGTATGAGTCCTAGATAAGGGTTTTGACACTAATTTCAGTAAATTCTGAGTGAATTTTAGTTTTTTGGTTAGAATGATTTCTAGACTAAGTGAAATTAGAGATTTCAAGTGAAATTCAATGATGAAATATGCAAAAATGCAACCTATATGCACTTTCACTAATGCAAGTTTTAGAAACCCTAAATGCAAATTAACTAATGCAAGACCTAATGCAAAGTTACTCTAAGCTAGATCTAGGACTATGATGCACTCCAAATTAGAAATAAGGTGTTCTAAATCCTAGGTTCACCAAAATGAAATGATGAAAATATGGGGTGTGGTTCTACCTTTTAGGAGATGGAACACAAAAGGGGTTTTAGGACCTTTCCACATATTTCTTTCAAGTTTCATTCAAGGAAACCTTAGAGATCTCAATCTAGGGATGGAATGAGGAAAATATATCTACAATAAGGTGTCTCAGGGTGTGATTAAAGTCAATAAGGGGGTTCACCACTAAGTAAAGGCTTAGAAAGACAAGTAATTAAAGTAACATGCTAAACCTAACTAAATGGCCTAGAAACTAAACTTAAATCAGAATAACAACTAGAGATAAACAAAGGTGGACCTAGAAAATTGAAGAGACTTTAAACAAGTTCTACAATCCTGAAATTATGAATTTTGAAGCTCATTGGGACTCATACGCCAATAGGGGTGATTTAGTCCCAGTTTAGGGTTTTGGGCCGAATCTAGAATCTAGAACTACTAAACCAGGATCTACATAAAATGCTTGAAATATGGTATAATAGGCCTCATACGCCACAAGTTTTTATTTATTCTAAGTATCAGGGTTCATCTAAAACTTTGATATCCTCTAGTGGTCTCCCATAGCTTCTCTCCCATCAAATATTCAAGTCTGAAACACTGAATTCTGCTTTGTAGGTGACTTTCCATGATCTTGCAACATAGATGACAACTTTGACAACTTTCTCCAATCTTTCTCTTCAATGGATCTTCAACCTAAATATACAAATCACACATCAAAGAGAGGGAGAAATGTTGTTTTGTTAGTAGATAGGGGTTTTCCTTGGTCAAACCCTATTTTGGTAATCAAACCATTAAATGAAATGAAATAGAAAGAAGGAATGATGAATGAAAAAATGTGTAATGTTGCAACTCACCAAACCCTTGGAATAAATGCTAAAAACTTGTATGCAATGGCTAGCATGAATGCAAATCTTGAATCTTGATTGAATGTTATACATCTTGACTTGAAAGCTTGCTTGAATCATAAGAACCTACATGACAAATGTTAGCTCAAAAACAAACATGATGCATGATGACTTTGACATGATGCTTGAATCTTGAATAATGTTCCAAAATGCTTGATAATACACTCTTGAATGCTCTTGATCACAAATTTTCTATAATTCTTGATCTCAAAATGTGTTAGGAGAAAAATATGTGAAATAACCTTGTATTTATAATTTTTTATGCCAAATTTCTTGAAATTACAACACTGCAAGCCGACATCAAATCTAGGAGAATAAAATCCCACCAAGAATTTAATTCAAAATAGTTCCAAGCTAAGTGGGACTCATACACTAGTTTGTGTGTATGAGTCTCAATAGGCTAAGCTTGGGACACAAATTTCAAGAAATGTTTGATTCTATGCCAAATTCAAGACCAGGCCCTAAAACTTAGGTGGGACTCATACACCCAAGGTGGTGTATGAGTCCCAAATAATGAAATCTAAGCTATACAATCCAAAATCATTAAATTAATATGATTGGTTATTAGATATATGTTGGGATTATCCTAAAAAAGATTAATTAAATAAGGCTTGTGGATGCAAAATAGAGAATTAAATAAGGCATGTGGATGAAAAATAGAGAATTAAATAAGGCTTGTGGATTATCCTGTTGAAGGGAGATGCAATTTTTTTTGGAGCAACAGATTTCAATTCTTGGAGAATCGGCAAAGAGGCATTCTTTTTTTTGTGTCCGCAGGCTATCAGAATGTAATAGAGGCTAAAGGAATTCCCTTTTTATTTGAATAACGAAGTTCTCCTCTCCTTGTGGCAACATCATTTTGCTCTATGGAGGTCACAATTTGGTAAGGGAAGAATTTGAAACCTGTGTGGAAGGCTCGATCCATTGAAGGAAGCGTTTTCATCTTGAAGGCAACATTTTTCACATTGGAAAGGGCAATTTCTTGTTGACCATGCCACATTTTTTTGTCAAAGAAAAACCACAACAAAATAATGATTGGGTGCTTTGAGAAGCTTGTTTGTAGGTGTGGGAAACCTATGGAGGTGTTTGCAGCATGTTTTTTCTTGAGCAGAGGCATGATTTTTTCCTATTTGGAGGCGTTTGGACTTGAGCAAAGGCATTTTTTGTTGTTGTAGCAAATTTCTCCAACTTTATACTTTATAAAGTTTCCAGAGAAATATTTATTTAGGGATTTTTTCAGTGGTGTGGGCCCCAAGTGTCTTTGATGTTGTTCTGGGATTTTAATCCCACATTGGCTATGAGGAATTTTTTTGCTCCTTAAATACCTTTGCAGTGTGATTGCTTGGTGTGAGCAAGACTCACAGAGGCTTGTGTTGTGCCTTGAGTTGCAGAGACTTGTGCAAAGATTTGGCTTTCTAGTGGTGTGTGATTCTACAAACAAACAACAAGGTTCCCCTATTTCGCTCAAATTTTTTTCTAGTTTCAAATAATAATCCTTTTTTTTCACTTGAAATATTTTTGGAAAGTGGTGAAATATAATTTCTAGAGGCTGCATTAGTAGTTTTTTTTACAAGTTTCAGTCATTTTGGTGTATTTTCTTTCCTTTTTTTGCAATGGCCACTCTTGAGTCAATTGAATTGTTAACTCCCCATAATTACCATACGTGGAAGACAAAAATGTGTAGGTTTCTTCAATCCCAAGGTCTATGGTCCACGTTGCGTAATATCCAACCCACTCTTACCAAGGAACTTGTTAATATTTTCCTATAGTCTAAATAAGTGTGACCAAGCTATGGGTTTGATGAAATTTAATTTTTTTTATAGTCTCCTCTTTCATATTTATGAGTTTGATACACCCAAGGAGATATGGGATAAATTACGCAACCTGTTTGGTCAGGTCAATGAGTTTTGTGTCTTGCAACTGGAGGTTGAATTTATTTTTTTTATTTGGCTAATGAGTAAGAATAATTTTCTTACTTGGGATAATATCAAAAAGAGGGGATTTATAAGTCCTTAAAAATGTGTTATGTGTGTTAATAATGAAAAGAAATGTTACATACAATTCTCAATGAAAAGATATTTCCTATCACACAAATTTATTGTTCTACCTTATGTTCTAGGTTATTTTCTAGAATGTGACCTTTTTGTTATTGTACAAGGAAAATGGGTTCTTTTCACACTTGAATTGGCTAATCTAGGTGTTTTCTAACTAGTAAACAACACATAAAGAAGAAATTTTTTAGGTTTTCTAGGTGTTTAATCGTGCATGATTTAGAGGTTTTAATATAAAAACACAAGAAAATGCATAAAACTAATCAACATGCAACATCAAACTAGTACAATGAAGATGAAAACATACTTTTTCAATGCCTTACATTATTGCGCATATTCTAAAAGATAAATTTTTTCATTCAAAATTCTTGAAAAATGAAGTATTATAATGCTATTTCAGTCTCAAGGTTGATTTTCTAAGTTAAAATACATAATATGACCAAAGAGAACTTTTTTAAATTTACAACTTTTTCCAAAAATGCAAAAAATAATCCTAAATTTATCTTAGCTTTATTTTTGTATATTCCTATGTTGGAAAAAAATTAAAGATTAAATGAAATGTTCTTTTCTCCCTTGAGTTGACTCTCTCCTCTCCACTTAGGCACCTAGAGACTATCCTTTTTTATTTGAATGCTCTAAAAATTCCAAAGCAGCATTCAGGAAGGATGTTCTTAACCCTTTCAACCCTCATTAGCACCCCAAAAGACTCCAAATATTTCCCTCCACTCCAAAATACTTGCAAATTTGTTGTCTCTAATTTGGTACATAGGTGGGTAGTTGGTCAAACTTCCTTCCAAATATATGAAACTACTCATTGTATTCTTAGATAGTGTGTCATAACTTCCCCAAAGTGACTTTATTATTCTCCATATCTAACACCAAACCTCTAACAACTTAAAAACTACCTTGCAAACAAATAGGACATGTATGATGAATTTGAAATGGTTGGGAGACTTAGGGGGGTGTGGGATAAATTTTAGGAAAAAAATATTTGACACATTTCATCACTTATTCAAGGAATCTTCTTGTTCATGTCTTAATTGAATATAGACAATGCAATCTATAAATTATCTCTATGTTTAGGTCCCTTGATAGGTCTATTGACATGTCCCTTTCTTGAAGAAAATCTTCAAATACAAACTCTCTTCACACTTTCATCTATTAAATTGGTACCTTGCATCTCCAAATGTTCCTAGCTACCCTAAGATCCTTATTAGTACTATCCCCTTAAAAAATCTCTTATGACTATCATAAAAAATGAAAATGCTCATGTATCTGTACTATCATCTAGGGCTTTTTGTCATGCTTCTAAATGTTTGAATTCTTCACATAAACCTTATTACTATACTGAGCATGACATAAATTTTTCTCTTAACCTTTTCATTTAGGGTTCTCAATTTCATAAAGACTATCATTCTTGTCCTTTTGTATAATCTTTAAAATTTTCCTCTATATTTTATAGTGTCATTAAATATCCTTTATTGGAAACTTTGTCCCTTTTCTTGGATTGTGGACCCTCTCTTGTTGATAGTCATATTTGGTCTTTCCCCTTTTTTATTGTCATATAATCTTGCAAATTATAAACAATCATCATATAGTCTTTTGAAAACAAGGTAACTCAATAGTTACTTAACACTACCTTCTAGCCACTATACTGCAATATCTTAGATTGCTTCTATAATCTACCCTTTGTCTTTACCAATTCCTTAAACTCTACCCACTTGTAAAATAGTATAGGTCAATATCATTCATTTATCCTTGAAAAATTTCACTTCCCTTCCATGATTATCCTCATGATCTTGTCATTATTTTAATCAACTTGAATACCTTTGTTTCATTAGCTTCTTCAATGTCTTGATCTCTATATATTCTCAATATATTTTGATTCTTACTATCCATAAGACTACCCTCAATTCACTATTATAGGAAGTTAATTTCCTCTTTCAATGGCATCTACTTGTTTTGAAGGTATTTCCATTGCTCATGCCTACCGATTACTTATCAAAGGTTTCTTAGCTGAGGTTTTGACATGGGTTTGTAAGATAAGAAATCTCCTTTATCAAGTTTCAATGTAAATCGCATAGTATTCATACACTCTTAATTTCCCATGCCTTTGTTCACTTATTCATCAGTCATCTTGTAAACTTTGTGATTGTATAGGGTCTTAAGATGGTCTATCTTCAAGCTTGAGATTTCCCTTGTGAGGACTCTTCATGAGTCTTTCTAGCTTACTTTTCATGCTCTACCATATAAATTGTTCACTTTGTGACTATGGATGCCTGTTTTATGATTGTCACTTCTTGACACTATTGGTTCCCAAATCAACAAATGCAATGAGTCCTAAAGAGTAGCCACTCTCTCATATTTAGACTCAATGGGTTGATATGGCCAACGAACAAGAGAGTGAATAAAATACTCATTTCTCCCCTACACTTCAGGCTCTGTTAAACTTGGGAGGGTGATTACAACAATATATTTATAGATACATGTGTTCCAAAGTATCAAATACCCTATAAACATATGTTTTTCCTTTAGATGCTTAATAGACACAATACTATAAAGGCCTGGCTGACCTTTATAGTAATTCCTAATTTAAACATGAGAAATGTATTATAATGAGCTCAACACACAAACAAACTGAGAATGACATTTGATTTCAAAGATGCATAGTTGTTGTATTAACTAAAACATGTAACATGAATAGCACACTTAGATCAGTGCCTCATCCATGGAATGGAGTTAACTCAAAAACATACATACTCTAATAACAATTTTCACCTAATAGTATATGAAGCCCTAAAATGTTGCATTACAATATTTCAACACTATGTCTTAACCTTTACTTCTTACTATCATCCTAGCACTCAATTCAATACAAACTTATAGCCATATTCAAGCACCTACATTAATTATTTGAATTAATAAACAAGAATAGAGCCACACATCTATCTAAAATTGATAGAGACAAATAAGAAAATCCTTGATTGTTTCATTCATAATCTGTAGAACTAGTACATAGAAGAGTAAAATAGTCTCAAACTTGAAACATTCAGCATTATCTCACCAGTATTGTAATCAAAATTACATAAGTATTGATAGACTCGGATCCTAAAAATTAACTCTAAAATGCTCTGTATTCACACTATAGTGCTCTCTATGTTAAATTACAAAACAACCTTTCTCAGAATGAGGCAGAAAAATAGCATTTAAGGAAACAGAAAAACCCTGAATTTTCATCTGAAGAAGACACTTGGCACATTTAGGTTCACTGATCTTCAACTACCTTTTCTTGTACAACAATCTTCAACTTCCTCTCTATTTCCTTGCTCCTTAGTCCACTGCCTTGCAACAAAAAAATATTCCCTTTGATGAAGATTCATCATTTTCTCCATTTAGCCTTTTATCCACGTTGAAAATTCCTTTATTTGCAAGACTTCACCTCCTCACCCCTCCTCCATCATGGCTAAAAAATAATTATTTTCTTGTGAATATTTTACTCATCTTCTTGTGCAACAAAATATTTTACTCGTGCTTCACCTTCAACTTTCCCAACAATTAAAATTTCACCTTAAGTTTGTGAAAAATTTAATTAAAATTATTCAGGCTACAAAAATTCTATTCGCATGCACATTTGATAATATTCTCTGAACACTTTATAAAATAATAATATTTGACATCAATCATCGCACATTGCCCATTCATTTAGAAAATGAAAGAACAAATAGTGGTGATAATGCAACTAAAATTCTCATGAAGAATTAAAAATATTCTATTGGAAAAATAAAAATTTACTCATGCCATTATGTTTCACCTTCATGTTTCACATTCACCAAATTTTCTCCAGAACTTTTCATGGCAACAAATAAAATTTTATTTTATTTGTGAAAACTCACGGCAACCACCATCGCATGTCTTTGATATATTTGGAAGAACAAATATTTATGAGCAATGGAAAAAATGGGGGAATAGCCATCGAGCATCGCAAATTCATCCAAAGAAAAAAATAAGAAATCACCAATGGGCGATGGACATAGCAACCATCACTCATTGCTAATTTCAACTTGATTTTCCATTCAAAAATGGAGATGAGCACTGCTACCGTGAACAGTCAAAAGTTCCTCTAGCCAATAAGAAACAAAAATTTAAATTTCCCTTTGCACAATAACAATTGAAAATTCCCTTTTTAACTTCTCACATGTTCTCCATCACATATGCAAAGAGAACATGAAGAAACCAAATAGTGATGCCCGAGAAAATGCCCTGCCATCTCTTATCGCCAATACAATGAGGAGGGCCTTCAAATCTGCGATGGGAAATGAAGAGCCATTTCCATCATTGATCACCAATTCAAATGGGAATTATAAACCAAAAATAGCAATTGGCGATGAGTTCATCCTTGTAGTCGTGTCACTTTTCAACTAGTCACAAGCAAGAATTAAACTTTTTTTTATTATAAATATTTGAAATGCACTTTATAATTTCCCTAAATGAATTTTTCATATTTACATAATGTTTAAGATATTAAAAAATATTTTAAGCATAAGTATTTGCAACTTTAGAAAAAATGCAAATTTCAATTATGCTTGCGACCCAAACAAAGAAATTTCACTACACACAAACGGTTACCCCTAGAGTTGAGATTTTTTGTGTGCGGCCATAATCAATTATTTAGAGAAAACCCATTTCCTTAAATTTTTCCTAGCCATCAAAAATCAGGTACCTCCTTTGTAAATTGGCCCTTGGGACATGTTCACTGCAATAGAAGTATATTAAAATAATGTATCAAATGACTTTCTATCTTGATGAAAATGGCATTGTAGAGGTTTTAGACCAAAATGAGAAATGGGTTGTCCTTAGACTTTGAAAATTTGAAACCTTTTGGGACACCATTTTTGGCCATGTAACCAAGAATTCATTGCAATAAATGGCATGGAAATATTCTTCTTGAGGTAAAAGATATTAAATACAAAAGTTTCCTACTTGGACTTTTCTGCAATTTCACATGTCAGAAACCAACCAGGGCTCTCAAAGTCACCACTTTGAAAAAATATCAAAAAAACTTATGGGGTGTTGCCACTAGAAACATAAGCTCATCTAGACCTACACTGAGTATGTGTGCAAGAGGGATTTCATTGAATCATCATTCATCACAAGATATTAAAGGTCAAACTTGACCATCTTGAAAAGTTCTGAAAATGCAGGTGTGAAAATAGAGCAAACTGCATTTGCTTTTGACCTGGTAAAAATAGCAAATATGATCATGGGGCTTTGAAATCAGACCAAGGAGTACATTAATGTGGGGAGAATGGAGAGCAACAATCCTTTCGACATGAAAATCAACTAGCTCCAAATTGTGACCCTCCAAAATAGGTCACTTGGGCAGATTTTGCAGGTGCACTTCTGAGTGTGTAAAGGCAAATTTTTCAAAATGGGCACTTCAAATTTGAAAATTTGAAGGTGCCAACAGACACAATACTTAAATATTTTTTTACTAAACCTTACCACATTTCACATATAATGACTGACTTAAACATTAATGAATAGGGTGACGCTATCTTTCAGTACAAAGGCTTTCACAGGTGCATTTTCCCATCCTAGACTATCATAAATTATTATCTTTCACTATGCATGGTTTCTTCTTGGTAAAATCATAGGTACCTCCCCCTTTTTCATTTTCCACCTTTGCATTATTCTATCCATCTATTCTATTATGTCATCTCTCATAGTGACTGTCCTTTTGGACTGTCATTTCCTTGTATCCACTCATGAACTATCACTTTAAGAACTATCATATATTTACAAGGTTTTCATGGATTCCTCTGAGGGTAATGGTGTATTTGTAAAGACGCATTTATCTTTCCCTCCCAAAGTTTAGACTTTACAAGTGAAGCAATGACTAGTCATTATTATGAGGAAATTTCATTTATCTTTGTTTGATGAATATATTTTCTTCAAATAACTGCACTTCTTCTTTCCCATTTCATGATTCCCTTGAAAATATTGTCATTTATATCTCTTCACATAGTAGTCATAGCATTAAAAGAACACTATCATATATTCACTTGTTGTCTTTTTCCTATGAATGTCATACTATGTTTGGGTATCCATAGGTAATGCACAGACTTCCTTATAAGATTCAATCTCATGATTCTAGTCTGTCATGGATTTTTTTTCTCCTATACATTGCTATCATTTAAGACCTTAAAGAAAATTTCATTCACTAGACTAAACTTGGTATTTGATTTGGCATCATTTCATATTTTTGAATAATAATACTACACACTTGCATGATCATTGTGAAGTAGGTCTAAATTATTTAAGCCAACATGTTCATAAACCTATTGACTCATGTAGCATGTTTAGGTTGAGGTTTTATTCTTTCTTTTATGAGCATGAAATATCTCTCATAGATTGTCATGGAATTTTCTCATATCCTTCCTTCTTCAACATTGAAAATCATTTTCATGGATGAATCTTTCATTCGTAGACTGACCCTATCTTCATATTCTTTGTTTTACTCTCAAAGAATTTTCTACTTGCATAAGTTGTTCACTTGTCTTCTTCATGGTGATACAATAGTCAAGTTGGTTTCTTGATGTTCTACCCTTTTTTCACATGGTTATCCTTCTAAAAGCTAACCCAAATCCCATATAACATAAAAAAAATGTATCAAATAAGAATGTAGACTTCCTCTTTTCCCTAAATTTGTAACCTTGTTGTGATCACTAGACTTTGTACCATAGGTTTTGATTTATGTGACCCTTTCATGGAACTCAAGCATTTAAAGAAAACTACCATAATAGTATACAACTATCATACCATTTTTATTCATGGATCTTATTTGGGCTTTCTTAAGTTTTGGCATGATATAACCCACATTTCTCTTATCTTTTTCATGTCTCCCACACTTGACTACCCTGTTCACCTGTATCTAGGCCTTATGGGTAACATGATTATCATAAGAGTGCATGAGACTTGCTTTTTATCATATCTTGGTTTTCTATTAATTCTTTCTAACCCTGGGTTTGCTCATTGCTTGGTTAATACATCTATATGCATATGGTGTAACTTTTTTTCAATATTTTGGAGGGACTTTCCCTTTCTAAACTATAATGCACTTGAATAGATCATCATCTACAAATCACCTTATCCTTGTCATTAGCAAAGATTTAATTGCAATCTAGGATGAAGTTTCATCTAGTAGATCCCTATGAAAATAGTTCTTATGTGAATAGTTATAGAAGAAAACTAGGGATCCCTAGGGGTTTGGTGATGCACAATCCTATACCAAGCAACTAAACTCATATTTAATCTTGTTCCTTGATCTATTACCTTTTTCTCTACCACCTTAAAGCTAGAGTTCATTATTATCATAGCTATCACAACTTTTACCTCCAACATAGCAAGGTTCTGGTCTATGCATGTTCATGGCATACTAGCCACATTTGTAATGAATTCACATTCTTGGTAGATTCTTAAAAATTTAGACAAATATATTTTTCTTCCTCAAATATTCCATGCATAAGGAAGAGAAACTATAAGTTCAAAATACTTTAATAAATAATGCATACAAAACAAAAGTAGTGAAATTTCTCCAATCCAGAGATTTTAAACAACTTTTCAAAGCTTAGATATCTCATAAACCCAAATACTTGTGTAGGATTAATAACCTTGAGCAATATCAGGTAGATTCAGTGATGGGGAGAAAACCATATATCTAGCAACATGGTTGAAAACTCCAACAAATTCCTGGAATCATTGCATAACCAATTACTAGTATCAGGCCATGACATGAGCTTCCATAAACCTCTACAACATGGTGCTACATCTTTCCTTGCATCTTTATCTTCTTGAACTCCTACAATGCCATTGAAGATGAAACCCTAAAATTTATCCTTGGTACATGGGTTAACAAAACTGAAAACTTTCCTCCTTTTACCACTTAGTGCCTAAAACATAGACAAAATTTTCATTTTCTTTACCTTTAACAAGTATTTAACATTATAAATTCTTTTTTTAGTCTAACCAAATGACCTTTTAAACAAAAATGTCAACAAGAACACCCCAACAACCAATAAAAATCCTAAATTCAAATATTAATTAATCCCAAAAAAAAAAAAAAACAAAAAAAATATAATAATTATTTTTAATTTAAATTGAGTTTTCATATAAAGATATGAAAAAAAGTTTTCCTATTTGACAATGGTCTTTCCAATAATAAAATTTCCTTCTTGACTTTCGCAATCACAATCTAATCATAAGATGTTAATGAGTGGATTTCATATAATTTTATTATTCATACATACTTCCATATTCTCAAAATTAAAATCTTTCTATATTAGTAATGGCGGTTTTTATTTTATCTTTTTATAAAGACCTCCTACGTAAGCTCCTTGGGAGCTTTCATATACCTAATTATAATCATATGATGCCATTCAATTAAGTTAAAACAATTTTAAAAAATAAATTAATGAATTATTTTCGACGTGGATAGCAAACGACATTTGAATATTTAAGATAAATAATCATATTAAACAGACGTAGGAGTAATTGTCGGGAAGTTCGTTGGAAAAGATTTTTAATAGTTTTATTTTGATTAATTAATTTATTTTATTTCAGTAATTTAAATTTTATATTAAATTTATTAATTTAAAATTTTGATTAAGTTTATTATTATAAGTTTTTAATTATTTTTTAAATTTAATTTTTTGTTAGATTGTTTGTTATTATCTAAATTTAATGGTGTGTGTCTTACAAAGTCCATAAAATTATGTAAAAATATTTTTATATTTAATTATGTATGTTTTTGTCAATGTTTAGATCACACTGAGTGATCCATCATAAAGTAGGGGAGAGTTATGATTTAGATTATAGACTTACCTTTAAAAGAAGGTGGGGAGAGAGAAAGTGATAGGAGGACTGAAAAATGTAGGATAAGAAAGAAGGAAAAAGATACAAAGATAGAAGGAAGAGAGATCAAAATAAATTCGTAAAGAAAAATAAATATGAATTATATGGACAATAGTAATGATAAGAATGCAATGCATGTGGGATGATTTCTTGATAAGGGATAAGACAATTCTTGATAAGTGATGCAGTCGTTCCTCTGAACCTGCAAACAGATAGACTTACCCTCTATAATACAGAGGAAATACACAAAATTGAACTGAACAAAACAATAACATGCTAAAATTTATTTCTCAAAACAAACTACTCTATATCTATTCAATTAAAACCAAATTAAATCTTCAGCCCAGAGAGCTGCTTGAAAAACTACATCAATAAGTTCATTAAATGATGAAACGGTGACGGCGTGCTTAACAATTTTGTACAATCTTAGGAATGGAGGTATGGGAGAGGATTTTGCAGCTACCTCTATTGGTTAGGTGGTCAAAAGTATTGGTCATTGTTTGTTTTTTTAAGAATGATAATGAAGTTTCCTTTGTCAACTTTAACAATGACGATGATATTGTTTTTCGAAAGTTTTTGAAGACAATAAACTCGGGTCTAAAAGCATTTTATTAGAGGTGTTCTCCATGCCAAACGTAATTGCACAATCTTGTCTAATCTCACCAACTACAACTTTCAAAAAATTATTGAATAACATTTTTTATTTCAATAAATAATTGCACAATCTTGTCTAATCTCACCAAATACAACTTCCAAAAAAATAATTGAATAACATTTTTTTATTTCAATAAATAATTCTTTAAAAATAGATAGGGGAGAGAACCCGGTAGTTGACCACCCTAACCTTGCGTTTTTCAAAATCTTACGTGGAAATTTCAAATCACTCCTAATTTTTTACAACAGCTTACTTGGCAAGTCCCCTATTTATAATTAGGGTTTCAGGTTCACACGATCAAATATGATGTCACATCAGCATGTTTTTTATAAAGGTGTTCAAAAAGACCAAAAAAAATCAGAGCAATAGTTATACACTAAGTTATGTTTTATTGGTAGACTGATGTGATTTGTTCCTTAGCAGATACTTTAAAGGGAGGTTCCATAAAGAATAGGATTGGGATTGAAGAGGGAGTGAACATTATCCACGTGAAGGAACGGATGCAGATTTGGCAGGAGAGTGGTAACTATGTGCCGAGAACGGCTTAATACAGTAGAGGAGAAGATTGCCCCTATCTTCTACCGCCGGCGGGTACGAGAAATTGTCGATGATCACAACAAACAGCCCAGCTATTTTGGTGGCTCCTCTCCCCACATAGCAGTGAGCATCTATCTTCTCTAGAAGGTGCTGACTGTTTAAGCTTTACTATCTTAAGTATTCAGGATTGATACGTAACTATTATATAAAGCGTGTGTATTCCATACAAACAAAGAGAGAGTGAGCATGAGAAGTACCAGATGAAGGTTTTGATTTGATTCCGAGGATTCCCTCTGAATTGTCTATTTCGTTTGTGCTCCAGAAACCAAACAATTGCTCCTGTGAAGAAGAAAAATGCAACAGTAGTTATCCACATGGCCGGGGTAAAGGGGCGCAGGAAGGCCCAAGCGTCATTTGATCCCTCTTCTGAATTTGCCACCACCATTATCAGTCCCGTCTCCGTGTAAGGTTATGTGAAATCCACATACTTGCTCCGATTTGCAAGCACTGCTACGTTTCCGACCACCGCATCAAATTTCTGCTTCGGTTTTCACATTTTATTCCAGTCAGTTGAAAATATAGATTTACTGTTGCATTGCAGAAAGGAAAAAAGGAAGTGAACATACCTTGAGATGGACCTGGTAGACGAG
This sequence comes from Sequoia sempervirens, assembly GCA_007258455.2. Taxonomy (NCBI): domain Eukaryota; kingdom Viridiplantae; phylum Streptophyta; class Pinopsida; order Cupressales; family Cupressaceae; genus Sequoia; species Sequoia sempervirens. Next base: position 179,266,379 of record VDFB02000013.1, read on the forward strand.
GTCATCGTAGTAGCGCACAGTGACATTGCCAGTTCCATAAGGTATCAATTCATAGGGCAATTCATAATCCAATCCTTTGAGCACCGATTTGAACACATCAATACAGAAGCCTGTAATCTCATATTTCTGGCTTATTGCACCTGCTTTGGCATCAACTGGTTTTACCCTGACGAATTGTGTAAACCCTCGTTCTCAAGTTACCGCTATTTTCAGTTTCTTGCCTGGCGCAGGTATCACCCACCCACGTGGCGTCTTTGTTGATCCACTACCCCAGTTAACCACTTGTTTCGAAGCAATATTCAAGCCCTTTTCTGTCCACGACACAATTACCTTACTACAACTGCCAACAACATTGATAATATCATATGAGCTCTCTAAAGGTTCTCCACTTTCATGACTTATTCGAACAGGGCCGCTCAGGCCGACAAATTTTGTGCCTAGGATCTGATTAAGCAATTGCTCTCCACCGTCAAATACCTTGAAATTCAAAAACTTGGTGCTGCTGGAAGCCTCTGAGAAATTACCATTAAATAATTCCATACGCAGGAGATGATCGATTGCAATAGCAATTGCCCACACTGTATGGTATGCAACAAGCGCGCGGGCATTTAATTCTACACTTTGTATTGTAGGATTCTGGGCTCTAAACCGCTGCTTCCATCTTTTATCAAATTCGTTCAGCCCTGCATGGTCGGATTGTGTGAGTTTTCTTTTGACCCCCAACACACCATTCATAGAGAGAAGAGAAGTAGCGTTGAAGGAATCCAGTAGGCTAGCAAATCCGTCGGTAATGATCCATACATAATCACTGCTTATCATTCCTAATCAGTACGCCTCTGAAAACAGGACTAGAGCCAAATCAGGGTGCATATGCACAATGAATACTCGGGACTCCAGCCTAATCAGCTCATCCTCAACAAGCCTTCGCATTACTGAGATGTTGGCCTGGGGTGAGACTGCAGCTTTGAAAACAATTTTTGCCTCAACATCTCGTAAGGCATCGTTTAAGGCGGGGATGGCCCCCGTCCCCAAATTGTCATCTACATACCCAAGTGCCACATCCCTCCACCTATAGTTTTGTATCAGCTCTGCTATTGCCCTCATTTGTATTGTGTCACTGGGCACCATACGAATGAAGTAAGGGTATCGATACATCGACACAGAGGAATTCGTTGCCCCAAACGTTACAACTGGAACACGCGCTGCAACCCCCAAATAAGCCACGAACTCAGCCACCACGGAAGTTTGTGGACCGACTATGCTTACACATCCTTTTCTGATCAGGTCCAATGCTCCAATGCTCATTTCAAGGCAACCCATAAGTATTCTCTTTTATTTCCATAGGATGAACTGAGAGCAATGAATAATAATAAACATAAATCTTCATGCAAAGATAGGATTATGATTGGCAGAATAGGTGTTGTTACCTGCAGAAGCACCTGTAAGTGCATCTTGTGTGGAATCTCGGATATCAACCAGAAGCGTGGGATTCAGAACGCTGGTGTTTCTGTTTACGTCTTCAACCGCCATTTCGATATCAGTCTTGGCTATTTTTCCATTAGTTGTGTCCAACGCAATTATAGCACCTATATTTATTGATGGACCTTTCATTTCTCCTAGGCTAGCAGCACATAACAAAAGAGCACCCATGACAATCTGCAACACTGGACATCCAAAATTGGCTCTGCTGCCCATATCTATGCTCTTGTTATAGAGTAATATGCGAATCGAACACTAACTAGCTTCTTTATTGTTATATTAACTGTGAACACACTTACCATGAAGGAGGAGAAATGAATGTTTACCAGACTCCAGGCCCAAATTTGGTGGCCGTATTTGGATGTACTCAAAATTCTAGAGGATTGTATACATATAAAATTTACGATATAAGTTTTTAAAATAAGATATGTGTTTTAAGTTTTTAGAATATGTTTTAGCATTCAAAGGGCAATAATGGCTGCCTGACAAACAAGATTGACCGTTCAATTGAAGCCTTTTTACAATGTATAAAGATCAGTTCACCTCCAAAGAATTTGTCAACTATACAGCACCATACGAATGAAATCTCTCTGTAGACACGTAAAATATGCATACAGGTCAATCCAATGGTTTAATCAAATAATAACATTTCATCTCTCATAAATCATTCAAACTTTATATTGCATCATCCATTTAATTAAATAAACCAGGACTTTATTTAAATAAGTCTCAAAATTCATATTTCTCCTTTTCTGATTTAAATAAATCAAATATTTGAGTCAAATTGGTCAAAATCATCCTAATCATCATTAAGCTAATCTAATCCTAATTAGCCTAACCTAATCACCTATCACATCCTCTAGATAATCCCACTTGCACAAATAAATCAATTTATTGATTTATTAAAATCAACATTTTCACTCAACATGGCATCCATGAGGAATATTCCATCAAATTTGAATTCAAAGGCAAGTTGAAAGGTACATCCAACAGGGCATTTAATAGGCCTTACATGTCTCTTACATGTCCCTTGCAAAGGTCAAACTAAGCATTAACTCTCATTTTCAAATTTGAAATTTCCCCCTTTTTGGCACATTTCCCAAATCTTGCACATCCTCAAGCCTATCACAACTTGACAAGTGGCCCCTTTTCATTGGTCTACTTTTAGTCCCACATTCATCCATTTGGTCAATCTCTCATCAAAATAATCTATAAATGGAGAGCTTCATCCATCAACAAATCCTCCACAACTTGATCCAAAATCCTCATGCAAGGTCACTCTCTCCAATTGAGAATTGATCGTGTCCATTTCACTCCACAATCTCCACAATTCCACAATCTCTTGCAAAGTCACTCTCCTTGAGAACTGATTTTTCCCATCTTATCATCATCTTCATAGCATCTTAACATCAAGCTTAAACAAGGATTGGGAAAGGGCTATTTTCTACAATAGCACCAATCCAATATGGGATAAAGTTTTGATCATGTTTTATAAGCTTGCAATTAGCTATTCTTGTTCTAGTTAGTTTTACATATTTTATCATGGTTAAGTATCTCATAGGGATGTTTAATCTAATGTGTTTTAAGTGACTAACATGATATTATTATGTTAAGATTTCTAACCATTTGCAGATTTGATATCCACATAGTAGCGCTAGAAGGAGGGCTTGAACCTCCGTTTTTAGCAAATCACGCAACATAGTTTTCTTGGTGTTGAACATTTTAGCCAAAGGCCCTTATTCTTTGTTTTATTGCTTGAAAATACTAATCTAAAGTGAATTATTTACCTTTGGTCTGATTTCATGTCTCAACACTAGAGAAATAACTAAGGGCACACAGTTATCATAGGCTATGAATTTTTCTGGCAGGCATATCTAGAGGAATGAATGGTTGATCAGTTGTATTGGGTATTTCATTTGTAAATGAAATAGGGACACCTCTGGTTTATTAAGTGCTAATCTTTTATGCTTATTACATAACGACTGTCCCTTTCTATCCTCTATGGTTCTTTGTACTTTCTTCTAATGGAAAGAAGTAGAGAAGCAATGTCTGAAAAATGCTAATATATTGATTTTTTCATATTACATATTATCAAATGATTTTTCTATTCACACTTAGCCTTTAAAGGTCTGAGGCAATGGCTTTATTCCTATTGGAGGAATTTGTCTGAAAGTTTGTTTCTTCAAATCATTGCTCTTTTTTACCGACTAAATAGCATTTTTTCGAAAGTATCCAAAGCCTTCTCAAAGAATCCATTCGGTGCTCACTTTGCAATTATTACAGTCAATAAAGACCACAGTTCTTTGAAGCTTTCTGTCATCCATATCAGGGAAAAATCATACCAGTTATTACCTGCACACTGTATTTCCTTTACCTTGACTTTCGGGGTTTTGTGTACGAGTTGAAGTAGCTTATCTCTGTGTGTATTCCCTATTCACTTATTTCCATTGCTTTTTCAAGTGGCCTTCTTTAGAATTAAATGGCAATAGCGGTTATGACAGGAGGAGAGCAAGGAAATATCAGAAGCACGAAGAAGGGGCGATCTTGCAACCACTTACGTCTAACAGTTTCAAATAGCTTCACCATGGGGAATGAACTTTCAGGGCGTCTGCGCATTAACCAGTAACATTGTGTCTGTATTTAGACACCAAACTTCCCTGTACTCAACCTTATATGCTTTTTCTTTAGCTTTTCTTTAATGCTGAGTCTTAGTTGGCTGGCAGTCCACTCTATTCTCTTACGGGCGAGTATTTTAAACTTCTATCAAAGCTATGATATCGTATCTTATTACAAATTTGGCAAAGGATGGGATAAAACCTTTTCATTTCTATGGTACATCGCTAAGATTTGAGCCGACCAAAGGACCTTCTAGAGCCATCTATAGCCACCCAACACCGTTTTTAGCCGCCCACATTGAACACACTGGTTGAAGGAGGCGTCCTCTCAGTTTATTTGGCAACCAAAGAAGCAAAAGGCAAGTGATTTAGTGGATGAGTCGTTTGGAGAAGCACGCAGGAGAAGCACTCAACAGGAGGAGCTGGTAGCATTTGCTTAAAAAATTTCTTAGGCCTCTTTCAAGCAAGTCTCTTTTGCACAAATCTTACGATCTTTATATTCTGTGATTTAGCATCTTTTCTAAGCATTGTGTCCAACAGTTGATGTGTGTATTCCCTATTTGCTTATTTCCTTTTCTTTCTTTAAGTGGCCTTCTTTTTGAAATGGCAATGGCGCTTGTGGCAGGGGAGAGTAAGTAAACACCAAAAGGGTGAAGTGGCATTTAGTTATTTCTTCTAACCAAAAAAGAGCCAAACTCTCAACCAATCAGTTCTACCAATTTCAATCTTGGGCGCAATTTTCTTCACCTACCAAGTGCATTTGCTTGAAATTTCTAACACCTTTTTCAAATAAATCTCTATTTTGTACAGATCCTGTAATCATCGCATTCCTATGAGGTATGGTAGGAAAAGCAACTTTAAACTAACATGGTCATGACGCAATGAGCAACAACAATATCTCAACAGCCTGATTGCATGCGTGATCGACTTATAGATTGCATTGAGGCAAGGATTCGACCCCTAGGGATAAGCGCTTAATTTTACTGGATGCACTCGACTGTAAGCATGGCATGGAAAGTTTGAGTACTGCAGTGAATTCGTATTTGGCTCAGGTGTTATGACTTCTCTAATAAATTCCCACACAATAGGCCATATGTGACTCATATCCTATTAAATGTATCTGTTGACATCTCTTTTCTTATTGTCGAATAGTCAATAGACAGTGGCGTGCATTAGCTTGAATATGACTTTTAGTTTTTAACCAATAAATGCTGGCAGAGATTACTTTGAACATCATTTGTGTAGGAGGATCGAAGGAGCAAGGCACTGGTTTGTACTTATTCCACAATAATTGCAGTTCATCGAACCACATCAAACAGATTTGGCCAACAGCAAATGAAGGCAGGCGCATACTAAGTGATATTGATATCAGCATTTGGAATAATCCTTTAATTTTAGAGGAGATCATATCAACACAACATCCAACATGTGCTCGCCGGGATCCTCACAATTTTTTCTAAAGATTTGAAATTTGCTCTCTTTTTAATGTTATGACATTGTCTATTTAAGTATAGGATAGTCATTTATTCACTGACACTATGAGGGGATTTTATTTTATTTTTATTTTTTGATTCACATTAAAAATGCAAGTCACATTAATGAGGTGTGGACGTCACCCATCCTCATTTAATCCTCACCAATGTTGAAAAATCCAAAAGATACAGGAGGGCAGATTTAGAAATGATTTAATTTTTGAAGATATGCATTTATCGGATGAGGTTGTATTTGTCTCAAAATATATCACTGGCTAAGAAGACTTTGTTATGTGACAAGCAGGAGCAACATTTATAAGGAAAGTAATTTTTTTTCTTTAAAATTAATAACAAGTCATAAAATCATTTTAAAACTGATTTGAAGACATTTACAGGTTGAAAGTGAGCTTCAAAGGAAAATGGTTAACAAGTTATTTTTTACAGTAACTATTGAACTATTTTGTTTCTATCTTTCAAACACTTGTTTTGAAATTCATTATGTTTGAAATTGTGTTTATTTATGTCAAGATGTTATTGTAATGAATCCTATTTTTTGTGGTTTTGTGGAGGATTTGTAGGTTAATCAAGCATTGGAGTCAAGTAAAGACAAGGAAAGAATGGAGTCAAGGAATTAAACATCAGATTTTAAATTTACCAAAGGCATTTTTTAATGCTCATTATGATAAACTAGAGCTTCCAATTTCCCACTTTTGTTTTTTGTTTTAAACCAACTAAATCACCGATTTGATCTTTTCAAAGTTGGATTAAAATTGAACTTAGAAACTTACTAGACATTGCTTTGAGGACTAAAATTGAACAAGGCAATCTTCACACTCAAGTTTGGTGCTTTAAAATAAATTCATCGTTGCTTTGAGGCTAAAACAAACAAGTGTCTGAATTGTGTGATTTTTTCTTTGGTTCATTTTGAATGTGTATCCTCTCCCCTTGTGCTTTGTGCGATCTAGGGTGCAAGAGAAACACTCAAAATGAATTTTATTACTTTGAGTCACCTTTAGAGGGGCCTGCCTAAGAGACACATCCGAAAGGAGAACTCGAAGGCGACTCCAACCGGTTTTTCATTCGGGCCAGTATACAAATGGATAAGACTAAACTATCAAGTCCTCATGGTATGTAGGCCTTAGCCATATAGTGTCTTTCAGAATAGGGTACTACCGTAAAATGTATAAGAGCCCCTAGTAGGATTAATTAAAGCCTTTAGTGGCTTGCTGGACGCTCGCAAGGTGCCATGTACTCGATGTTGTGTCATGAAGAACCTTGTTTGTAGTTGTCATCCAGTCCATCTAGCGAGTTTTTCAAAGTGGTGCATTGGAACTTAGATTCCAAGAAGTTACTTGCCATGTCCGATCTTGGTTGAAATATAGAGGTTAAGACTTCATTCTTAACATACCTTTATATTTTGTCCTTGGTTGCATGTAAAATCATCTCTTCTACTACAAAAGGCATGAGGCAAGCCCACTAAGAAAAACGTACCAATTGAGCTAGGATGTTACATTGCTTGTGAGTCAGTTTAAAAACACAGTGCTTTAATCGAAAACATTGGAAAACCAACATTCAACGAATCATCAAAATTGCAAAACCTTTAGGAGAAGAAAATATCCTTGAAAAAATTCACATGTTATTGCCTGCCCTTGGGATTCGTATCCTTAGAGGCTTCTAAACATTTGGATTTCATCTCAATTTGCTCCTACTAAGGTCAACATTATGCAACCCTTGTCCTGATTTCGGAACTTCCACATAACACTTTGTGGGATGAAAAGAAGTTGTGACATTGGACATTCAGTTTGAAACATAATCAAGAGTGTGTTTGTGGTAAAAATAATCCATTAAGAAAAGATTAAATCAATTGGACCCCACACGTGTGCTTGTCATATTTTGGTCATATGGTTTTCATGCAAACATTGGTCTTTTGATTTTGAATTACTCTTAGAGAAAGGCATGTTCTTCACTATCTTGGTCTCGTAAACAAGTCCTTCCTAGGTTCATTTAGGATCAAATCAAACACTTCATCCACCGCAAACACTTATCATCTTCATCCCACCAAACAACTTTAGAGCTTTGGAAACATCATTCTAGACTTGGGTAAATCATCAAACCAAAAATCACCTTGTTTAGTTAGGTATATGAGAATGCATCCTTTCTCATATATTTAATTGAATTAGCAATCCTTGGAACAAGTTCATCCTAAGGTCTCATCCAACATCTAGGGTTTACAAGTCTATTATCAAATCAAACCAATCAAAATCAAACCCTAAGTCTAGCATTTGTCCAAAGTTCCTAAACGTTCATCACTCATATCATTTACCCCTTTTCATCCTTCATCTCATCATTAGTCCTAAGAACCTTAGAGGTCACTTTTACAACAAGGTCAAAACACAAGAGGAACATGGAATACAAACTTGATCCATACATCATGACTAATCCAAATCAATTGAACTTTCAAAGCCTTACAATACTGATTGATTATTAACACTCACACTTATACAATCCGTATATGGGATCATTACCTTCTACAAATTTCAATGGCACAACAAGTCTAAGTATGCCCAAATCAAATATTGGAACACATTTCCCACTGGTAGATCTAAATCCAAACCTACAAGTCTGTCAACTGAAAAATCAAAGCATGAGCCTTCAAACAAACGTCATCCCACCAAATCCCTACATGCCAAATGAAAATGTACCAAGTACAAGTTTTCAAAACATGAATCTAGCAAACTTTGGGACAAGTATGTTTTCAAATCATACAAATGTTGTTCAAAGTCCAAACAAGATGTTAACGACTTTGTGTATCAATCCAAGTCAAGGTAACACCATGCAAAATCAAAGTTACCTAAATCAAGGCAATGTGATCCCCAACATCAACAATGTTCAATTTCAACCTATCATTCCAAATTTGAGTGTCATCCCAAAACAGAACATTGTCCAAAATCAAACACAAGTACACACACCAAATATGCTTAAACAAAATCCAAATCAACTATATCAAGGGACTCAAGATCAAAATCAAGAACAAATTTGGCGAGATCAAATTGCTACACTTACCAAAATAGTTGAGTCATTATGACAAGAGACATCTCCGCCACCATTACCATGATGAAAACCTAGCAAACAGGCGTCATGTGTGGAATCAAGCATCTACATGCGCCAGTTCAATTGAAAGCATCTCATCCCATCCATAATAAATCCAGTATTCCATCTAGACATAATAAATCCATTCATCCATAAACCATTGATTCAATCCATTTTTATCCATCTACATCCATCATCCAAATTATCTTGATCTTGATGAAAGTTTGGGGCACACTTTACACTTGCTTATGGAGAATGTCTTGACATGGGTCATTTTCATTCATCCTATCCTATGCAGTGTTATCTGAGCTATGAAGCATTATCCAAATGAGCTTTCTTGATCCAAACACCTTATCTTATTGCAAGATAATTCATATCTATCCATCCATACACCTATCTAAGTATCCATCCATGGAATTCCATACATTGCTAGACACTAGGGGTAGATATTCACATCTTTCTTTGAGAATAAATCTTGATCTATATCCTCTAACTTATGTGGCGATCTGAACATTGGCAAACATGGAATCAAATTAGTCAAACCACTTGTGAGCAAAAATCCAAATCACTAGCCCATGGCATATTTTGACAAGATGACATTCCTTATCACACTTCATCTTTCATCGAACATCGATCCAAATAATCACTATCAGTCGCGTCTAGCGTGTGCTTCAAACATCACACCAAATCATTTGAACAACTTTTGTTCCAAACCAATCTTCAACAATCCTGATCAATCGAATCCAATCAATCCATAATCTTGGGATATCCTTCTCGATCATTGTGTTGCTTAACACTATCCTTACATTGTTGTGCATCCTCAACAATGTTATCATTATCAATTCTGATCAATCAATCCCTACATTGTTGTGCATCCTCAACAATGTTATTGTAATCAATCCTGATCAATCAAAACCTTGCATTTTTGTGTATCCTCAACAATGTTATCATTATCATCATCAATCCATCGATCTAATCAATTAACCTTAGCTTGGTTTTTAGCCAAATCACCGAATAGGGCACTGGTATCATCACATATGTCCATATCCAAATCGTCAAAATTGTGCGAAAAATCCAAAAACATCCAAAACATTGAAAAATCCAAAAACATCTAAAAACTAAAAAAAGCATTAAAAACATTGGAATCCGAACTATGTTGTCTTTGAGCTTAAATGTAGGCAAGGCTAATCTTTGATCAGCCCCCGAGACGTCAAAATCCAAAACATTGAAAAACATCAAAATCCAAAAACATTCGAAAAACATCAAAATCCAAAAACATCCAAAAAACACAAAATCCAAAACATTTGAAAACATCAAAATCCAAAACATTCAAAAAACACAAAATCCAAAAACATTCATAAAATCTCAAAAAACCCCAAAACATTGGAAAATCAAAAATCAAAATGTTTGAAAATCTCAAAAACACCAAAAATAGCCTCAAAACATTTCAAAACGTCAAAAACATCCAAATATTTGAAAAAATCCATCTGTCTCCTCTCGCTTCCACTTGAAATAATCAATCATCCATAATAAACTGATCGTCATCTTCATCCTTTGGCAACGCAAACAAAAACAATCACAACAATCAACAAAAAGAAAGCTCCAACATAAAATCAAAACCAAACAACAAATTTTTAAAACAAAATCAAACTCTTAATCATTTTCAAACATGTCAGTCAACCTTATATCAACAGCCTATCAATCAGCTTATCAACCCATCATCATCCTGTACAATGCATGTCCTAGGATATATCATTCTGAGAATGGGCATCATTTTGGATATCACCTTGGATCCTTATCCTATCAAAACAAATCCCTTTGGCTAGAGGTATGAAGAACATTGGCTTGTTTGCGTACTTGATTTTTTCTTTTGATTTATCTTATTGTGCTCATTCCAAAGACCTCTCGATGATATCCAAACGAAGGATTTAGAGAGATAGGAGTGGGGCAATGATCATTATCCTTTTATCTACTGTGCTTGTCGGATGTTATTGTAAAATAACTTGGTGAATACTTGCTTTGTTAGGTACATCCTAGCAAGGTTTTCGTATGTCGAGTGTGAACAAGAATACTCCTATTTGTTTGTTGAGTCAAAGTCCATCGCACTAGGCACAATGCCATCCTGGTTCTTTATACCTTGATGCATCGTACCTATGTGTGTTATCAAACATAAGGTAAGTAGCCCTTTTAAAATACCAATCCTTGATAAGCAAATCATCATCATTTATCATCATCATCATCATCTATCATCATCATCATCTCTAATAAAGTCTTGTCAGATCATGGACTTGTGGGATCCTCTTGTCATCATCTCATTTCTGCACTAACATCATCATCATCAATGCATCCATCTCATCCATCTCGCATGCATCATATCATCATTTAAGTTGTTTGGGATAATATAGATTTGTTATTCTAAGCATCTTAAAACCATATCATGTGCATCATCATCCATACCCATCCATTTTGAACCTCTTTATCGTGAGATCGACCCTCAAATTGAATTTTTTCACTTGACCTCTCCAGGGGGCAATGTACCAGTGTACTTATTTCCGCTGGGGCATCCAAAAAATCAAAAAAAAATTAAATTTTGACTGCGGGAAGTTTATTCTTTGAACCAACGCAACAAGTACATTACTTCAAAGAGGGGAAAAATCTAGACATGCAAAATATGCATACAGGTCAATCCAATGGTTTAATCAAATAATAACATTTCATCTCTCATAAATCATTCAACCTTTATCTTGCATCATCCATTTAATTAAATAAACCAGGACTTTATTTAATTAAGTCTCAAAATTCATCTTTCTCCTTTTCTAATTTAAATAAATCAAATATTTGAGTCAAATTGGTCAAAATCATCCTAATCATCATTAAGCTAATCTAATCCTAATTAGCCTAACCTAATCACCCATCACATCCTCTAGATAATCCCACTTGCGCAAATAAATCAATTTATTGATTTATTAAAATCAACATTTTCACTCAACATGGCATCCATGAGGAATATTCCATCAAATTTGAATTCAAAGGCAAGTTGAAAGGTACATCCAACAGGGCATTTAATAGGTCTTACATGTCTCTTACATGTCCCTTGCAAAGGTCAAACTAAGCATTAACTCTCATTTTCAAATTTGAAATTTCCCCCTCTTGGGCACATTTCCCAAATCTTGCACATCCTCAAGCCTATCACAGCTTGACAAGTGGTCTCTTTTCATTGATCTATTTTAGTCCCACATTCATCCATTTGGTCAATCTATCATCAAAATAATCTATAAATGGAGAGCTTCATTCATCAACAAATCCTCCACAACTTGATCCAAAATCCTCATGCAAGGTCACTCTCTCCAATTGAGAATTGATCTTGTCCATTTCACTCCACAATCTCCACAAATCCACAATCTCTTGCAAAGTCACTCTCCTTGAGAACTAATTTTTCCCATCTTATCATCATCTTCATAGCATTTTAACATCAAGCTTAAGCAAGGATTGGGAAAGGGCTATTTTCTACAATAGCACCAATCCAATATGGGATAAAGTTTTGATCATGTTTTATATGCTTGCAATTAGCTATTCTTGTTCTAGTTAGTTTTGCATATTTTATCATGGTTAAGTATCTCATAGGGATGTTTAATCTAATATGTTTTAAGTGACTAACATGATATTATTATGTTAAGATTTCTAACAATTTGCAGATTTGATATCCACACTCTCTTTGATGGGTTGGTTCATGCTTACACTAGACACGAACCATCCATCCAAAATAAGTACAAATTAAAATAATATTTCTTTATTTTTAATAGATTTAGGTTTCAATATTGTTATTTGTTAATTTTTAATACTCAAAATAATGAATGTTGTCCACAATATTCATGTAAAATTATTGCTTTTGCTTGTGATAGTATAGAACCATACACTACAGACAACTTGTTTGATTATCAGCTACTATTCATGATTACCTATGGTTGTGATTGCAATTATTTTATTAGCATCAAGAAATTATTGTTCTCTTAGATTTCCTCTCTTAAGAAACTTAGTTGAATTTTTAAATGAAATATTCTTTGCTCAATCCTTATTCAATCAATTCGTTTAGTCTTTACAAAACTGAAAATGCAATAGATTTTTCTTTGAATAATTTGGAGCCCATCTACTACTATATTATAGTTCGAAGAAAAGAGTAAAATGCTTCATAAGTAAAGTTTCCTCTTATCAAAAGAAGTGGTTGTAAATTCTAGATAACCATGACGTTATTGAATATTGTATGGGATATTATTTATTTGAAATTAATGTGTGTTGCTTGTAGTTGAGGTTTAATTTTGATTTTGATCTGGTGAGACTAATGGCACAATTGTGAACCTTCATTTATTAGGACTCCCAAGTTTTATACAGTCATGGAGAAATTCTTCAACAATAGGTATGCACTAGTCACCAGATGCTAGGCAATCCTGGTTGTCTAGGGGCTATACTAATTACATGAGGGATCACTTCAGCTCTACGAATGGAATTGCCTAGTGTTCTCACCATTGTGTATCCTGCAAGGTGTTTTACCCTGTCGAGAAAAGAGTATTTTAAAGACACATACATCAACTTCATCAAAAAAATACTATTGAAATACATTTTATTAGGTGTATCCTCTTGTACTTCTTGGTGTGAAAAAATAATTGAACATCCTGACCCCTAAACCTATATACTATATAGCTCAGTAATCTAAACATTTTTAATCAAGTTAATGGTTTTTCCCTAAATATACCCTTCATTGGACCAATCATGTCAAAATGCCTTTCAGGTGTATCACATGCTACTTGGGGGATTTTTTCAAAGTACAATATGCCCCTCAAAGATTGCAATTATAGTTCTACATTTCTAGGATCTTGCAGCAAACCAAGATTAAGATTTCCATAGTCCATTAGATGGTAGGCTTGAAAGTCAGCTAATTACTAGCTCAAAATTGAAATATTTTTCAACTATCCTCTGACAATTATGGCACAGGAAAAGAAAAACAACGCGGCAGAGAGCAAAACCCCAATTGGAAGGAAAAACATATAATATTCTATATATTCAAAATATTTGGAATACAATATTTATAGGTTTGTTTAGAAGCAGCTAGAAAATGCTTGCAATAGATACGAACAAAGTAAACTAGAAGATAGTAATTCCTAAAAAATAGAGTCTAGAGAATTGCAAAATAAATTACTTCACCTACTCAATCTAACTAAGTTAAATAGTTTAAGTGGCATGCTACGAACAGTTGAATTAACACTAAAACTCTCTCCTAATCTCAACTATTACAGTTATCAACACTAACTATCCTCAAGTGTTTTCTTTGAAATTCAAAAGCATTTTTTCCCAATGGTTTTATAAAAATGTCTGCTAGCTAATCTCGTGATCCACAGAAGTCAAGAGAAATTTCTCCATTATGGATAAGCTCTTGAATGAAGTGAAAGCGAGTGTTAATATGCTTGTTTTTCTTGTGAAAGACATGATTTTTAGACAAGGAAATTGCTAAGCTATTATCACAGAAAATAGGAGTTGCCTCCATTTCAATATGTGCAAAATCATTCAGTATTCTTCTTAGTCATACTATTTGACAAGCTGCTATTGTTGCAGCCACATACTCTACCTCTGCCAAAGATATTGAAACTATGGTTTGTTTCTTGGATGCCCAAAAGATGAGATTTTTTCGCAAGTGAAAATAATATCCTGATGTGCTTTTCCTATTGTCTATGTTGCTAGCATAATCACTATTTATGTATCCTAAGAGTGAAGTATCTTCAATTGAGTGTACCATAATCCATAGTTGATTGTCCCTGCAACATATCTCATAATCAATTGAGTGTACCATAATCCATAGTTGAGTCCATGAATCTAGATACAAAACTTGTTGCAAACATTATGTTAGGTCTAGTTGAAGACTGCCAACTAGCCTCTTATACAAGGTAGAATCAACTAATGGTCCATGATCTTGTTTGCTCAACTTTGTTCCATGAGCAATGGGTGTGTCTGTTGGTTTCCAACTGTCTATTCTAATTTTATTCAAAAAATTTGAAGCATACTTTTGTTGACAGACAAAAATACCTTGAATAGATTGGTTAATTTCAATCCCCAAAAAGTATTTCATGAATCCAAGATCAATCATTTCAAACTCCTTTTTCATGGTGGCTTTTAATTCTTCTAACATCAAATTTCTTGTATAGAGAAATTCATCAACATAAAGACAAACAATGATAATTTTACCCTCATGATCTATTTTTGTATAGAGAGTTGGCTCATGACTGCTCCTATTGAATCCATTGTTGATGAGGTAAGAGTCAACTTGATTGTACCAAGCTCTTGGAGCTTGTTTTAGGCCATGCAAGGCTTTCTTCAACTTATATGTACTTTATGCTCTTGTCCTTTGATTTCAAACCCCGGTGGCTGATCTACATATACCTCTTCTTCCAATATGCCATTTAAAAGTGAAAATTTGACATCCATTTGGAAAACCTTACATTTATTTTGAGCTGCAATAGCCAAAATAGTTTTGACTGTGTTTAACCTTGCTACTAGAGAAAAGGTTTTTCCATAATCTATGCTAGGTTGCTTAGAGATACCCTTGGAAATGAGCCTTGCTTTGTATTTTTCTATCTTTCATTTTTCATTCAGCTTTTTCTTATATACCCACTTCACACTAATGCTAGTTTTGTCACTTGGTAGATCAACAAGATCCCAAGTTTTGTTCTTTTCTATGGCTTCAATTTCCTGATTCATTGCATCAACCCATTGTTCCTCTTTTACTACTTCTTCAAAGTGGGTTGGCTGATAGGAAAGAAAAGAAAAAATATCTTGTTGTTCAATCACATTTCCTGCTCATATATTTCCCTTATGCTTCTAGTTCTCTGATTATCTACAAAGGAAGATGAATCACTACTGGGAGAAGTACCATTTCCATAGTGTTGTTGCTGACCTTGTACCTGCAATCTTGGTGGCCTTGGTGGATGAACTTGCTGATCTAAAGGTTCATCAAATAGTTGTAATGGATTTGGACCATTCAAAGTTACATTTTCTATATCACTCCATGATTTATTCTCAAAGAACTTGACATCTCTGCTCACCAAAAATTTCTTGGTGACAGGATTGTAGAGTCTACAGGCTTTTTATTGTTCACTATAGCCTACAAAGATGCACTTTTCACTCCTATTATCAAGTTTTTGTCTCAACTCCTCTGGAACGTGTGCAAATGCAATGCAACTAAAAATTATAAAATGAGATACATTCAACTTTGTACCAGACCAAGCCTCTTGCGGCACCTTGCCTTAAACATTAGTTTTAGGAGATCTATTTAAAATATAAACTGTAGTAGTAATAACTTCTACCCAATAGGCATTAGACAAATTATTTTCTTTGAGCATGCATCTGGCCATATTCATGATGGTTTGATTTCTTCTTTCATCTAATCCATTTTGTTGTGGAGTATATTTTGTTGTGGTTTGCATAAAAATGCCATATTATCTACAAAAATCTATGAAATCTTTTGAGTTGTATTCTCCTTCTCTGTCTAACCTAAGAACTTTTATATATTTACCACTTTATTTTTCTACTTCATCTTTGAACTGTTTGAACTTTGAAAAAGTATAAGACTTATTTTGAGAAAATAAATCCATATTTTCCTACTAAATTCGTCAATAAAGGTTAAAAAAAAAAGCTACCACCAATGCATTGAGTTTGCATTGGTCCACATAGATTTGTGTGGACTAGCTCTAAGTGTTCTTTTGCTTTATTGGAGGAAGATGGGAAGATATCTCTCTTATGCTTTCCAAGAATACAACTTTCACATTGATTGTCAAGTGATTTTAAAACAGGGAGACCTTTGACCATAGATTACTTTTGAAGAAGACTAAGACTCTTAAAGGGAAGATGACCAAACCTAGAATTCCATAATTGTGACTCATCCATGTTTGAGACATTGTGAGAAAATGACTATGAAAGAATGTCACTCCTAAGATTTAGGGGAAACATTCTATTCTTGGTCCTTCCAATGTTTGTTATATGTCTTCTATTGGGAGGATTATCAAAAATCCAAGTTGTACCTTTAAAGATTATATCATAGCCATGTTCCATCAATTGACCTACAATTATGAGATGTGTTTCAAGTTTGCAACATAATAGAAATCATGTGTCTTTTTGCTGATTATGTTTAGTAAGAACAGGAACAATTCATTTCCCTTGCAATTTTACATGAGAATCATCACCAAGAGTAATTTCAGAATTTATAGAAGTATCAATGCATGAAATTAAATCTTTGTTACCTATCATATGATTGTTGCATCCACTATCCAACAACCAAAGGTCCTTGGTGTGATTGTCTTCAGAAATATGGTAGGCAAGAAACATTGCTTCAGAAGATTCTCCTCCATTATTGGAGACATGTGCTCTACCGTTGTTTTTGTCTGACTGTTTCTTTTTTGTTCAGATTCATAGTGTCCAAATTTCTTGTATTAGAAGCATTGGAATCTAGATTTATCAGTTCATTTTCTACCTCTTTGTGCCTGATTCTGAGAGTTTCTAGATTGCCCTGATTATTCTTGTGTTGACCTTTCTTCTTCATTTTGACTTGATTTTCCTTTGTTGCTTCTCCCTCTATTGTTTTTTCTTTTGTTTCCTTTGCCTCTACCTCTAATGAAAGAGGCTTGAGTCATGAAAGCTTGTTCTAAAGACTCTTCTAGATTTAGTAACAAAAAACATAGATTTTGAATAGAGAATTTAACACAAACACATCAACTACTTTATTTCTCTGATAATAAAATCCATTACATATGACCTCTCTTTATAGAAGTTTTTCATTACATTTTCCAAATGCAATTTATCATGCATATTACATGCAAATTAAAAACTCATGCAAACTCTATATTTGGAAAATACTACATATAGTTATTTCTTAACTTTTCTCCTCATGCAAACTAGGAGAACTACAAGCAAAATTATGCATGGAAGCTACATATCCCATATCAAATGAAGAACACAAATCATTTATATCACATGAGGCATCACTTTCCAATATAGGGAATGGGGAATGCATAGAGATGATATTCATGACTTGGCAGGAAGTCAAATGGACAAGGGCTTCAAGACAAGACTTCAAACACAAGTGCAGTCACAAAGTCAAATATTGTAAACTTAAAATTCTTGTTAAAGGTAGAGTTTATAACATTTGATGAGCCTGGAAGAGATCCCAAACATCACATGTTATACATTCAGACATGAGAGGGTATATAATATTCAACTCACTAGAGGTTTCACAATTGGAGAGGCATAGGTCATATGCACACAGAAGACATGAAGGAAGTGCTTGCAATACAAAGAAAAAACATGTCTATGCTAACAATGGTGGACTTAAGCTCGATGAAAATCTCATAGCTGAAGTGAAACTAGTGAAAGTTTCCAATAGTTATTTTGAGGTCGACACCATTAAAGCTCTTTGGAGAAAATTTCTTCGCGTCATCATGGAGTATTGGGACAATGGGGAATTAACCCTCTTTGGCAGGAAAGTTAAGCTTGATGAAAATCTCATAGATGAAGTGACTAGTATGTCCACTGAAGGACACAAATTTTTTTAGGATAGGATTTTCTCTAATGAAGCGGTGGTCAGATTTTTAAAGAAAGACAAGGAAAAATTGAAACTGGTGAAAGTTTCCAATAGTTATTTTGAGGTCGACACCATTAAAGCTCTCTGGAGAAAATTTCTTCGCGTCATCATGGAGTATATCACCTTGGATGGTTGTTTCACTAGGGCTTACGACTATCATTTTTCCTTGCTCAATCATTTTCGCTATAAGGTCAGGGTTTCTCTTCCCTACTATCTTCTTTGTTCCTTAAGAAAGAGTTTGGAAGACCATAAGAAAAACACAAAAAGATATCCTATATTACATACTGGTCTGATTAGGTTAATTTTTGAACATTTTCAAAATATGTCAGCCCCTACTAAATTAGATGCCTCTTCAGAATCTGAGGAGGATGATACCAAACCAAGCTGTTCGGGGAATAAACCCAATTTGAGTCTAGTGAGGATGGCCCTGAGTCCACCCTCTGTCCAGACTAGCAAGAAAACCCAAATCCATAATCCCCAATCTGTCAAAGCCTACCGTGCTTCCAAGCCTGGAAGCTCTACTCCTAAAACCAAAGGTGCTGGAAAGAATCTACCTGTCAAAAACCTTGTCTTGTATTATGAAGATTCTCCTGATTCTGACGATTTTGGTGCTAATAATAATTCATCCTTTTTTGTCCCGTTGATGGACAAAGATGTTAGAACTGAGTCCCCTGGTGCCTCTGACCCTGCTAAAATTTGCTTCAATCTTGATAGAGAACCCTCTGCTGATTTTCTGGGCATAGCTAGGAATAATGTTGTGGACCTTTTCAGAATGTTGAAATGGGTCTTTCACGAAATTAATGACCTGAAAATAAAAAACTAGGCCCTCTATAGTAAACTGGAAGAAATGGGAGCTAAGGTTTCAGTGTTAAGCAAGAAGGACATAGAGCGTAAAAATTGCATTTCTAGTAAAGAGACCCAGGACAATGCAGGTAAGGACAGAAGTATTGAAATAGACTTGGAAAAAATGAAAAATACTATGAAGATAATTGCTTAACAGAATAATAGGATGGCTAGACATAATGCCATCATTATCAATGTCATCACTAAAAAATTGGACAAAGCTCAACAGGGATCCTTGGTTGTAGATTTGGAAGAGACAAAAGATAAAAATGGGTATGTGCAAGATCATCATGGAAAAAACAGGCCCTTAAGTGGCAAAATTTTTAAAAAAATAGAGTTAGGAAACTTGACATAAAAATTTGAATAAGTTATCTATATTATTTCAAAAATATGTATGAATAGAATTTGTAGAAAATTGAATGTAGTTTCTAAACTAATAGGTTTCTTAAAAAAAAAAAGACTTCAAGGTGAAAATTTGAAATTTCAATGCAGTGGTACTTAAATTTCAGGGAAAAATAAGAAGTAGGTGTATGTCTGACCACCCTAATCACAATAAAATGATAATATTTTTTTATAAGATTTTAGATATAAGTAGAGGACTCATGCCCCAATGTGATACATATTTTTTTATAATTTTTTTGAATTAAATAATTAATTATGAAATTTTTATTACAACTTTTTAAAAAATATAAAAACTTGTATGTCTGACCACCTTAACTTGGTCAAAACTTAATGAAATTCAATTTTTCTTGTTTTAATCCTATAGTATGTGAAGCATAGAATGCGACGCATGTTTTGGATTCAAAAAATGTGATATCGTTTGAAAGCTATAGATTTTTTTCAATCAGCCTATCAATCAGGATTTTAGTCATAATTTGAATAGAAAATGAATAATAATTACTTATTAAATTAAAATTGAAGCATAATTTATATTCGTGGAAAGCTGAGAATCTCCTTTAAAAACCCTTTTCGTTTCATCAATTTTAGGTAAAAAAAATAGTCGTTAGCCACATACGCATCATATTGCCACTTTTTGGCCCATCATGATCCTGCACATACCCAAACCAAGAAGAGGACATTGGGATTTCAAAGAGAACCAGAGCTAATATGAAAAGGAAGGCTCCCCCCATGCTACAGATCATTCAAACTTTTAAGAAGGGTGTCCAGGATATGCAGGACCTGGAGGCAGAGACTGGGTCTGTTTTGAAGACTCTGGGTTAGTTGCAGCTGGTTTTTTGGCTTACGTTTCGACTAGTTTTTTGATTGACCTTCCTAGCCTTTTTTGGTTGGATGCTACTTTATCTGGTTTTTTCTTTTATTGTACTGGACTTTTTTGTCCTTCTCTTTCTTTTGTTGTAAATTTGGTCATTTCAGGTCCTTGAAAAACCTATTTTTTCCTTTATCAAAAACAATGGCAAACTTGAGTCATATGATAAAGTTTATTTGATATATTTTTGTGTCCTAAAAACTCCTCAAAGTTAATAGTTTTATAAATGTGGATGCAAGGTACCCTTTAAAGTGTGGTGTTAGGCCTAGGCAAGGTAGAAATAGAAAAACATATTTTATTGTATCTTTAAAAAATTACATTTGAAAAAATGTTTGCATCCTAATTTTATAAGGAGGATGACAATTCAACTATCATAACTATTTAACTATCTAAATAGAAAAAAAAAATTACAAATGTGTTAACCCAAAAGATCAACATGTACGTTAACATCCCCTCTTAATCTGAAGGGGTTATCATGAAACTATGTAGTATTGTAAACTGCTCAAACTTCTCTCAGCAAAGAACTTTGGTGAAGATTTGGTAGCTAATCAAAAGCTTCTTAAAAATATTTCATTACTCTAATAGATCTTAAATTTGTTTGAACTAAGCCTATTACCTTGACATGGTTCAAACTTTAATCTTGACCTTGTTGCCTTGATAAGTATCAACTTTGAGAATGAGCATCTTACTTCGATGGGTTTCAAATTTTAATAATGAGCTTATTTCTTTGATAAGTCTCATTTTTTTATAATAAGCCTATTAATTGGACATGTCTTAACTTTTGAAGAATGAGCTTGCATCTTTCACAAGTCTCAACTTTGGACTTGTTTTATCCATGGTACTAAACATTGTATTATCATTGAAAATAATATTTTAAATAGCACACATTGGGTTTAATTATTGAAAATATTATCCAATTGAAAATAATATCCAAAATGGCACATATTGAGTGCAACAAAATATTGAAGTTACCACACCAATCAAAAGGTGTCAACAATCTATGAAATCTCCACTTGAATTTGATATATACTAATATTCCCCCCTTTGGTAGGCCATGAGATAAAAAATTGTCAACAACATGATCTCCCTGATGGAGTGACTAAACAAGAGGCAACATATTTATCTCCATAGCCTCAAATAATTAGTGAGGACCAATATCATCATAATCATCATAAACAACATATCCAACATACATGACATAATCATATTTCTTAGCAAAATCATTCTTATCATCACCAATAAAATTATCATCAACAATGGCATTACCAACATTATTGTCATCACCAATAGTAGCTTCAATAGTAACCTTATTTGGAGCATCTTGAATATTAGCAAAATCATTCATGGGAAGCAAATTCGCTGCATCAATCTTCTCAGCAACTAAATTCTTATCAAATATACTGAGTGGCATCTCAAAAATATCAACATTAATTGGAATTAATGTAGGCTTAATAAGATCTACATCATCATTAGAAGAATTATGAGGATTAGCATCACCACCACTTTCGGTGATTACGTTTTCACCATCAATAATTGATTGAAATCTCTTATAAGATTTTGTTAACAAAGAAACCTTGTATCTCCAACTTGAATTATCTATCCAACCAAAATTCATATGCCTTATAGACTTTAAAGATGGATCTAGTAGATAAAAATGCATGGTAGATTGAGTATGCAAACCACATGATGTACAAGGGTGTAGATCAAATCAATTATTAAAAAGATGACCTTAATGGCCATAATGAGAACAAATTTGGATATTATTTGACTTAGCACATATTTCTTTTGGTTGCTTAGCTTTTTTAACCTCATAAGAACCATCAACACATGTAGAATCAGCATGAGATTTATTCATATCTCCCCCATATACAAATTTGATGGGCTTGGAGTATTCTGGGATATAAAGACCTATGTAAATAGAAAAAGTATGCCTTTTCCTTTCTTGATTTAAGAATAATTAATGATAATTGGACTTAATATTTCCTTGATCTAGTGTTGTGATGTGTTTTACACATCCTCATTAGGTGGTGGGCCCTTTTAAAGATAAATAAACCTAACTTTTCCTTAATTTAGTGTTGTAAAGTGTATTTATTTACAACTTCACATTAAATTTAGGAGGCTTGCAAATTAAGTGGACCTAATCTAGTGTTGTAATGTGTTGTACACATTCACATGGTATTTTAGGTCCTTCTAAGCTAGATAGACCCAATTTTTCCTTAATTTCATATTGTAAAGTATATTTATTTACAATTTCACATTGTATTTTGAGCCCCTTTGCATTTATAACCTTAATATAGGTGCCTAAGACCTTATATTGTGCATCTTGAGGCTTATCTCAGCTAAAAACCTGACAAAATCATCAAAAATACTCAAAATTTCAAAAATCCACCCCAAAAATCTATGGTGGGACTCATTCACCACCTTGAGATAATTAATCATCCTAGGTGGGACTCATACACCAAGAGTGGCAAATGAATCCCATTTGGGTCCTTTTCAAGGTTTTAAGCAAGAAAATTGGGTTTGAAGTTTAAATTTCATGAATGTCGACCTGTGGGATCCAATTAATAGGATATTAATTGGATTACCTATATAAATGAGGTCTTAAATCATTATTTCATCAATTCTACATGTTATCAAGTCAATCACTCAAGAGTTATGCATTCCAAGACTTTACAATATCATCAAGATAGCATTTGAGATCATTTTTAAGGCATTAAAAGGTTGAATTCTTCATCAATTGTTGTAGAAATACAAGATCCACTATCATGTCAAGGATATCAAGCATCAAGCATGTTATTGAGCTAGTGTTGTGGTGTAGCATTGAAGATCCAAGATCAAGCATTGTTCTACACCTAAAGTTCAAGACCTAGATCTACATCCTCCATGCCCATTTCATGTTAGATTGTAGATCTACAAAGCATCATTTACAAGGTTTCATTATTCATGTTTCATGTCACATGTTTCATGTTTCATGTCCTTATTTTATTGTTTCATCATTTGGTTTAATTACCTAAATGGGGCTTGACCAAGGAAAACCCCTATTCACTAACAATCAACAAGTTTTCTTCTATTTACATATGTGATTGTAGATCTATGTTTATTGGATCTTGAAGATCACTTAAATATTAGGCTACAATCTTGAAGGAAGTTATTAGAGTTTTCCTCTCCTTTGCAAGGTTGCTATATTCACAAAAAAACACCTAAAACCTTGAAATCAGAGTTTCAGATCTGGAAACAAAGAGGAATAGAAAGAGTGGACATTCAAGACCAAATTCAGACTTTGAAGCTCCAAAAAACCCTAACTAGACTCATATGCCAATCTTGGCATATGAGTCGCTATTTAGGGAATTTTTTAGATTTTTGTGGTTTCATATGCCCTTTTTTGGAAACTTGTTCTTGCACAGAAGCCTAGATCTAGAACTAATTCACCTAGACTAGCGAATGAGTCCTAGTAGGCCAAAATTTTAGGTTATTTAGCATTTCAGGCCTCCATTCAAGCTCTCAGGTTTCCAAGTGCTTCTCTATACTTTTCCAGTTTGTTGTTATGTTTTATTTGCATTTATAGTTAATTTAGTGAGGTTTTATGCATCATTGAGTTCAATCATTACATCTTTCATTTCATACATTTTTCCAAGCCCTCGCTTGGTGGTGAACCCCTCATTAATCTCTAAACATACCCTAGGATATTCCCTTAGTAGATCTCTTTCTCCCATAATCATCATTTGAATGAGATCTCTAGGGCATCCTTGAATGTGGAGTATAGGAAGCTTATTGCCCTAGGTCCTAAAACCCAAGTGGCAACAATTTTCTATCTTACATTTTGGTGAACCCACATTTAGAACACTTCATTTTTTGATTCGGAGTGCATCATCATCCTATATCTTGCTTGCATTAACATTGCATTAGGGTTTGCATTAGTTTAGGGTTTTGAATTTTGCATTAGTGAAAGTGCATATAGGTTGCATTTTTGCATCTCAAATCATTGAAAATCATATAAAATTTTCGTTTTCATTTAGTTTACAAATCATACAACATAAAAAGCATAAAAATCAATTGAAAAATTTTGAAAAATTTGAAAAAAAACCCCCAATGGGACTCATACACCCCTCTAGGTGAATTAGTCTCAGTCCAAATTTTAAACTTCCTTTAACAACATTAAAAACCTTATTTATGTGCTTCCTAAGCTTGTTGATAACATATACTATAATTCTTGAATGTTTCGATAACATGTGTTTTATGCATCTAGGTCAAAAAAATCAATTTAGGGTACTCATTTTTTAAATCATTTCAATTACAAGGATCATTAGATCTAAAAATGCTCACATTTATAAAACTTTGCATAACATGGATAAAAGTAATTTTCACTTTTGCATATACAAAATTTACATTCTTAAAACTTTGCATAAGTTTGATAAAAGTGCTTTTAATTTTCTAACACACATTGTTTGCATTCTTAAAGTTTGCATACATTGGTTAAAAGTGTCTTATATCTTTGGATATAAATTGTTTACATTATTCTAGCATTACATAAGATGGTTAGAAGTTATTTTCATTCTAGGTCAAACAATTTTAGGGTCTTACACATCTAGGTATGCTAAGAAAAAGTTCATATCCCCTCCATATGAGAGTGTTCTAGTGAATGAGAATAGAACCTTGGACAATCCTAATGATCATATTCATTCTTCTCCTAATGTCTCTCCTATTGGTGAAGAAGATATTTTGGTGTTAGAAGAACCAATCAATGATAGTTTTGAGAATCCTAGTTTTTTCTCTCCTTCTACCTCTCTTATTAACCAAGATATTGATGCACAAGAAGAAACAACCATAGGTAATCACGATGATAACATAACACAACAAGAGACCATTGAAACCTACCTATATAACACTTCAACTATTCTACATTCACCTCTCAACACTTTCCCCTCTTGTGATAGTGTTTTATAAGATGAAATTGAATGTGGGGAGGATATGTTGGTGTTGAATGATCAAACCTTTAAGATCTATGACAACCCTCTTTATGTTTCTTCTGCTACCTATCCTATTTTGGATGACATTATGGGAGAAAAGAGTAAAAATTTGGACAATCTTGACAATCACATTTTTTCTTCTCCTAGTTGTGAGGAAGATTCTTTGATGTTAGAAAGTACAACCAATGAAAGTAATGAGAATCTTATGTGTCTCTCTTCCTCTAGGAAAAGCATTATTGAGCAAGAGAATGCCATCATTGATAAACAAGAGAATCCAATCATCAATCATGCCCCAACTTGTGATGAAGTCATTTTCGAAGAACCAATCCTTGAATGTCAAGAAAATTTGGTTTGTAGGTCTCCTAAAAACTCTCCTCATAGGGAATATATCATGGTGCAAGAAAATAATAGTGATGTGACTTCCTTGGATTATAGTGAAAAGATGATACTAGATTTCCCTTTAATACATCAAACCAAAACCACTGAGGTTATGAATGCACAAGCATCCATTATATCCCCCTCGATTGATGGACCTCCTACATACCCCATGGGACATCATAAAAATACTCTAATCCTTTACCCACCTTCACAAAAACCTCCAACTTGAAACAAACCCAAACTTATCATCTACCCACCTAAGAATAATGTCTCATAGCATCCGAGTCATAATATCGTTGCTCATACATATAACACTAGGAACAATTTTCAACCAATACAAACACCTTCAACATCCCTCCCATTGCCTAATCCTATCTTACCTAACCCTATCTTACCAGGTCTTCCTTGTCGAAAGGAGTATGATCTTTTCAAACAACTAAAGAATATTCCTGCTAAGATATCATTGTGGGACCTTATTCATGCATCCCCTCACTATCATAACATGATTCAAAATGCTTTACAACAAGTTCCTATCCCTTCTAGTGTGCAAACGAGTGACATAGCAACCATGATCCAAGGAATAAACGCTAACATTATTTTCCACCAAAGTAAACTGAACCTTTGGAAGTGCAAAAGAAAAATGAATCTTTCATAATAATAGCTAAATACAATAGAATAAGGATAAAGTGAACCCTTTTCAACAATGCCTCTACGCTTAATGTGTATAGCATAAACCTTTTGGATAGGCTTGGTGTGGATAAAGGGATTTGACAATGTAGGAAAATAGCCACTTGGTGTGATCACTTTTCCTATTATAGTTGGAAACCCCACATTAGAAACACCGATCCATGTTATCCCTCATGATATTGCATATAATCTCCTTTTAGGAAAACCATGGATTCATGAAATGAATGTGGTACCTTCTACTCTACATTGTGTAATGGAGTATGTCTATAATGACAAAGTGTACACACTCAAAGCTGACCCTGATCCAAACACTTGTTTGAACATTTAGAATGGCAAGGAAAATCCTTTGAAAGAATTAATATGAACTACACAAGTGGAACCCGTGTAACAAAAGGATAAAGAAAAACATATTGAGAAAATCACAAAACTATTAGAAGATGATTGGGGTTCCTTAGACTTTGAACCAACATTCATAGGAGAATACAAGATCATAAACAAAGACTTTGAAAAGGGAAAAGAAAAATTAGTAATGTCAACACAAAATTTGGAAGATGCTTTGAAAGAATCCACCTCAACCACTTTAGAAGAACCAAATTATACAACAAAATTTGATGAGATAGACTATCAACAACCGCCAAATTGTAAAGAAATGAAACAAATTTATGGAAGAGGTTATGAACTCATGATACAATTGGGATATAGTGGAAAAGGATGTGGTGCTCGAGAACAAGGTATTTGTGTCCCTACAGATCCTAACATGCAAGAAACAACACATAGTCTTGGTTATTTTCCTTTAATTGAAATAAAACCATAAAACAAACCTTCACTTTATATCAACACTCTCACAAAATATTCTTCTAAGCCGACTTTAAAAGTAGTGCACCCTAAACTAATAGACACTAGTGGTCTTGATTGTTATCCTTTGCAAAAAATGAAACACACAAAGAAATCTTTCCTTAATGTCCATGTCATCACACTATAGACACAAAATGTATTGATTGACATTGGACATCTTATCCTGACCACTAACATCATTTCATCCTGAATCATTCTTCGGTCTAACCATTTAATCAAATACCTTTATCTAATTAAATTCATCAATATTCGTCTCTTAATTAAATAAATCAGTTATCTAATTAAGTCATCTTTTCTCGATCGATAATTAAATTGACCATTCTAATCGATAATTATCCTATTTAATTAAATAATCAATTTTATTTGATTAAATCTCTAAAATCTACCTATTAAATTAAATAAATTAAAACATTATTTAGTTTAATCTAACATCATCTCTTTTAATTAAATAAATCAAAAGTCCTTATTTAATTAATCCTTTTATCACATTCTTCTCATATTTGATTTAAATAAATCCACAAATTTAAGTCAAATAGGTCACATCATTTAATCCCTTCATTAAATTAATTAACCTTGATTAATTTAATCTCTCCTCATGTCCCATCCTCCATCTTTTACCACTAGACTTATTTGATTTATTAAATCTCTAGTTTCCTCAACAAGGCATCTTTTAAGGAATATTCTCTCAATTTGAATTCAAAATCCAAGTGGACTTTGTCCTTCCAACAAGGCATTTACTCCTCTTACAAAGTCCTTTTGCCTTGATCCAATTGGCATTCAATACACCTTCTTTCCCTCTTGCATGTCATTTTAACAATTTCAAAATTCAAATATATGCATTTATTGACACATTATTCAAAACTTGCACATCCTCCATCCACTCATAAGTTGACAAGTGGCACTTTTCCATTGGCTAATTCTTAGTCCCACATTGCTCTATTTTGGAAATTCATCCATCTTCTCATTCTATAAATAAGAGGCTAATATCCTCATTTTATCATCCACAACTTGAGTAAACTTACTATGATCAAATATTTAGCAATCTCCATCCACATTTTTGAATTTGTAGCTAGGTTATGCAGATTTTGGTCTTGAAGCTCACTCACTATTCTTCATCAAAGTGGATCATTCATCAACATTCATCAATATTGCATCATTGGGGTTGGGAAAGGGCCAATTTTCACATCAAATTAGCGCCAATTCCCCCATGGGATCAAGAGTTTGCATTTTCTTCAATAGGATTTAGCTTGCTTTATCGCTCTTTCATTTCATTTTTGTCTCATTTCCTATTTTAAACTTTGCTAATGGATTTCATGGGGAATCCTTGTTCTTACTTGCATTTGACCTCCTAATGTATTCATTTGTTCTATTTTATAGATATTTGGATTGGGGTTCGACATTTTGGCGCTAGAAGGAAGGCAATCTCATATTTTAATCACATTTTTATCAAAATTCCACATTTTTCTTTGTCTATAGGCTTAGCGTCACTATTCAACACTGTTGGTTCTCCAGTGTCGCTATATAGGACTGCTGACAATTCAAACTGCGATGTCTTAGTCTTCCCGCCCATAAAATTTGAATTCTAAAATGCATCATTGAACTAATCAGACCCGCGGGAATCTTTCAAGAAATCAAGTTGCACTGCTAGACAAAAGTGTGACGCATTCATGCTCACTGGCCTGAATGTAGGGATACACTAACTGGCAAGCGGCGCTATATAGCACCGCTGGGGAAATCAAATTGTGACGCCTTCATGGATTGCATTGCTAGAGGGGAGTATGAAGTGAAATTTAATTTGTAGCACGTGCTTTTTTTAAAATTATGCTTCTTTTGTCTATTTTCTGTCTTTTTGACCTCTATTTTGTAGAATATAACTATTTTTTTCTTGCAGGTTGGATCAATCAAAGACAAAAAGGAAGAGAATCATGATGATGTCATTTCACAAAAACAAGTTTTTTTAAACACTATAGTGTTTGTTTAACACTTTTTGAGGATTCATTATTCCTCTTAAGGAAAATTTATCATCTTTTTATGCTTAGGATCTACTAATTTCGTTTGGGCTTTAAAAAGAACTTTTGAATTCTTGTTACAAAAAGGTCTAAAAAGAACATTAGGACTCAAATCTACTAAAGTTTCTTTCGGGATTAAAAAATTGAACAAGGAAAATTGTCACACTTACTTTGGTGCTTTTAAAATGAACTCACAATTGCTTTGAAAGGTTAAAATGAACATGTGCAACTTTGTTTTTGTGATTTCTTACTTAAACTAACATCATCAAAAAGGACGTATGCACTTCTCTCACACTTTACAGTAATCTTGAGAATCAAAAGGCCTTTTTTATGATATTAGGTTGAGATAAAGTAATCACCTCCACACTTCATTTTGGGAACTAAAATTGAACAAAGCTTCAAGTGAAAGTTAGGTATATCGTGTGTGTTCTCCCTTTGTTTCTAAATGAAGGTCAATCGAACTACGGATGTGCTTGCTTGATATTGTTTACCTTTAGAGGGGATTGCCTAAGAGACACATACGAAAGGAGAACTCGAAGGCTACTCCAACCTGTTTTTCATTCGGGCTGGTATATAAATGGATAAGACTAAACTATCAAGTCCTCATGGTATGTAGGCCTTAGCCATATAGTCTCTTTCAGAATGGGGTACTACTGTAAAAATTATAAGAGCCCCTAGTAGGATTGACTAAAGCCTTTAGTGGCTTGTTGGATGCTTGCAAGGTGTCATGTCCCCAATGTCCCGTCATTAAGAACCTTTTTTGTAGTAGCCAACCAGTCCATCCAGTGAGTTTATCAAAGTGATGCATTGGAACTTAGATTCCAAGAAGTTACTTACCATGTCCGATCTTGGTTAAAGTATAGAGGTTAAGACTTCATTCTTAACATACCTTATACTCTTTCCTTGGTTACATGTAAAATAATCTCTTCTACTACAAAGGGCATGAGGCAAGCCCACTAAGAAAAATGTACCAATTGAGCTAGGATTTTATATTGCTTGTGAGTCAAAACACTTTGCTTGTTCGAAAACACTTGGAAACAAACACTTAACATCATCATCAAAATTTTAAACCCTTTAGGAGGTAATTACAAATTGACCAAATTCATGTGTTATTGCTTTCCCTTGGGATTTGTATCCTTAGAGGTTTCTAAACACTTGAACTTATATCTCAATTTACCTACTAAAGATAAACAATAGGTAACCCTTGCCTTGAATTCATCAAATTTCCACATAACATACTTTGTGGGATTCAAAGAAATTAAGACATTGGACATCTAGTTTGGAAAACCTACTCGAAGAAGTGTCTATGGTAAAATAAAGTCACTAAAAAAAGATAACAAAATTGACGCTCGCATGTGTTGAAACATCATGATTTCCAAGAAAGTCAAAATCCGAAAACAAAAGTCCTTGAGTCAAAGTTCAAAATTTAGAAGTCACACTCGAAAGGTCATCAAGAGATACAATAGAAAGTGAAATCAAAAGAAACATATCAAGATAAGCAAAAAATTCACAAGGTTCTATAGGATCATCCCTTTGAACAATGCAAAAATGTATTTTCAATTTAAACTGGACTTCTAGTTATAGAGGTCCATAGAAGCATTGCATGCTCTTCAATACTGAGGTCTAGTAAACACAAGTGTTTTTTTTAGGTACATCCTAGGATCAAAAATCAAAATATTTTCCATCCATCTTTCAAACATCAAACCAAAAATCACCTCACCATCAGCTTTTGAAAAATCTTGAAATTATCCTTCATGCTAGGATTTTTGGAAAAAATCAAAATCATCAAATCCTTGAGACAAAATCCTTGAAATCTTTGAAATATCAAATCATCTTTGGTTAGGTATGTGTAGATTCATCCTTTTTCATACGCTTAGTAAAAATTATCAAACCATCTTATTTAGATAGGTATATGTAGATGCATCCTTCTTCATATGCTTGGTTAAATTATCATCTTGTTTGAATAGGTGTGGGCAGATGCATCCTTCTCCCTACACATATTCAATCCTTTGAGAAAATCTACCCCTTAGATAATCATCCAACATCTTAGGGTCCATTTTTTCAATCAAATCAAGGACAGTCCAATAAATCTAAATCTAAATCCAAAACATATCCAAAAGTCCTAAAAGTCTAGCATTCCCCTCAAGATTTCTCAAAAGATCAAACATCCACATCATACATATTTTGCATCATCATCATATCACCTTTTGATCCTCAAGATATCCTAAAAAAAAATCTTTTGTGCTTAAAATTAGATCAATCCAAAGAATTAGAGATTCATCTCCCATATTCTTGAAAATTGATCCTTTTTTTATGGTTCAAACTAGATCGCAATACAAGAAGAGCATGGAAGCTGACAAAGAGACACCCACTTCAAGTGACCTAAGCCAAATAAATGTTGAAATAAATCTCATCGAATCAAGCAATCCTTTGGCTAACTCATCATCACAAAATCTACAAGAGGAAATTCAAGAAGATCTTACCTTTAGGATTTCGCATGAAGAAATAACCGAAATGATCCAAAATCTGGAGAACCATAAGATCATCAATATCATGATGAGGCTTCACCCTTCACTATACATGCTCGTACTAGCAAAACAAGGGGCCAAATTACCTTCTAATTTCAACGTAAGCTCTATAGTGGAACCACCTTTGGAGTTCATGCCTCTAATTTCATCCACACTCCCCATCTCATCTACACCCCCATCCCAAAGCATCACTCAAAACATTCTGCAAATCACAACACCTTTTGCACCAACTCAACCTAATGTTAATAAGGGAAATGCATTGCTTAGTGCCATTCAAACACACCCCCTTTTCAATAATCAAGACTTGGATGCAAACACCATTTTGGAACAAAACATACCCCAAAATCCATTACATAAGTATTCCCCTCTCACTTTCCATGATCCTAACGATCCATCATTATCATCCTTCCGTGCAACACCCCAAACTTCTCTCCTCATAACTTTGCAAGGAGAAGGTGACATGTTTGGACCTAGGGGCATTTTTGACACCACATCATTTTCTCAAGAGATCACACCCCTCACATTTTCACTTCTTCCACCATTACCACCATTATCCACACCTCTACTTGGCTTGGGACTCCCACCTTTACCAAATATCAATCAAAATCAAACCAACATCCCAAAAATCAATCAAAACATCACGCCAAACTCTCAAAACTTGTCATCGATATCACCACAACAAATGACAACTACACAAGCAATCAAAACATCATCGACCACCCCCCTAACATCTCAAAGCATGAGCTCTCAAGGACCAACCACATCGATCGCACCATTCACCACTCAAACCACCAACACGACATCACCGCTCACCACCACCACAAGCACCATTCTAAATCCACCACTACCCCCACCACCACCAAGCTCCAATATATCAAGTCAATACAAGATGGAATTACAAGCCACTCAGCAAGTTGATTATCAAAAATAATTTCTATAGGTACAAAATCAAAAGGTTACGCAATTAGCTACTCAACAAGCTGCACAATTAGCTGCTCAACAAGCCACACAATTAGCTATTCAACAAGTTGTGCAACTAGCTGCCCAACAAGCCACTCAAGCGGCGCAAGATTCTCAAGCTTCCCAAATCATACAACAAGCACAGTAGGTTGCACACGCACAAGCCTTATTGCAACAACAACAAAAACAAGTCACTCAAGCTACACAAGAACAAGCACAAGCTTAGGCACACACCCAATATCAAGCACAACAAGCACAAACACAAGCATAGTTTCTTGTACAAAAACAAGTAGCACAACTACAAGTGTATCAAAAAGCAATAAAAAAATACGAAGAGCAGTAAGAAGCAGCCCAATTAGCAGCCCAACAACAAGCATTGTTGGTTCAACAACAAGCACAACACCAAACTCAATAATAGGCAATCTTTGCACAGTAACAACAAGACCAACAACAATCGTTGTTTATACAACAACAAGTGCAAGCATACATGGCTTAGCAGAATGCGCAAATATCACCAATAAACACATCAACCAATCCACCCATCACATCCACAAGTGAACCACTTCAAAACACTTACATCCCACCTTCTGATTCGCAAAACGATGTGACAGCACAAATCAGGTTGCTCTCGTAACAAGTCCTCGATCTTCAACTAGAGTGAACCACAAGAACATCTAGTAACTTGTG
Organism: Sequoia sempervirens; assembly: GCA_007258455.2. Taxonomy (NCBI): domain Eukaryota; kingdom Viridiplantae; phylum Streptophyta; class Pinopsida; order Cupressales; family Cupressaceae; genus Sequoia; species Sequoia sempervirens. The sequence goes on from VDFB02000013.1 coordinate 179,299,838, forward strand.
TCCTTATCCATTTGACAAGAGCCTTATGATGAAACTATTCCCGAAGGGATTTGAGATCCCCAAGTTTGACAAGTATTGTGGAATGGGAAACCCTAAAGATCATATCAAGGAATTCCAGGTTCATTGCATGCAAGTTGTGTATGACGATACCTAACTGATGTGGCTATTTCCTGGGGGTTTGACAGGCCACGCTATGGAATGGTTCTCTCACCTACCCACAGGCATCAAGACATTCCAAGAAATTATAGATGCATTCATCAAAAACTATGCATGTAATATCACCATGGATGTTATTCTAGAAGAACTCTCCACTCTAAAACACGGTAAGAATCAATCATTCACTTCATTCCTACAACGATGGTGATCCAAAGCCAATCGGAGCAAGTGGGTCATGCCTGAGGAACAACAAGTATGCACCATCATATCCAACCTTGACGGCCTCTTGGCATTCCATCTCAAGGTTCAAGGGATCACCACATGCAACCAATTAATTTCCAAGGTGCTCAGCATTGAATGAGCCCTTATGAAACAACTAGGAGGATCAACTTCATATCCTAAACAACATAATAATCACCCACCCACCAACTACAATGAAAAACCTCACACATGGGCAAGAAATAAAAAATGTTACCAATGATGGTGTCGTCGATTCCAAAGTTGTCATAAGTTCCCCTCAGCAGAACACCCTCGTACTTCAACAACAAATCCAAAACCACCATCAAGCGAACATAATAACACAACAACCCAACAATCAAGCAATCAATAATGCCAATGACCAAAAAGGACCTCCCCAGCAAAACAAGAACTTCACCAAGAAAAAGTGCACCACCCTTGGGGAACCACTTGAAGTCATCATGAAAAAATTGCTAAACAAGAACCTCATCAAGATTCCCACCTACAAGAACTACCAAGAACCAGATGTTAAACCTCCTTGGTACAACGAGAATCAACTCTGTGATTTCCACAAAATCAAAGGGAACACTATGAATAGCTACATGAGACTAAAGAACATAGTCCAAGATCTCATTGATCAAAGAATCATAAATGTGGAACAGCCAATAGGGAACCAAAATCTCAAAATATACACGAATCTGATGCCTAACGATAACAATAAAGGGGACAATAACACCAATAAGGGGAAAGGCACCTACAAAAACATAAATCATGTATATAAAAATCTCGTTGCTTCCCTAGATGAATACTGTGCAATACTCACTATCAAAGGAGCCTATATCGATTATGGAGTCACCACAAGAGGCGGCAAAGTTACTATCGCAGGGTCATCCCAACCAAACATAAATTCCATGTCCAATTCAAGATCTGTTCCCAATGGTTACAATGTCCTTGATCAGCTAAAAAGAATGCCAGCACAAATCTCCATCGTGGAGTTACTAAAAATCTCATCTACCCATAAGAAAATCCTTGAGGAAGCATTGGCTTCATCCACCATCCTTGCAAATCTTGATGCGGAACATTTCCAAGCTATGGTCGACAATATCATTACCTTGAACCTCCTTATGTTCTCCAACCAAGACTTTTCCGCCCAACCATCTCATAATCATGCACTCCACTTAGAAGTCCTAGTGCAAAAAAGCAAAGTCAAGCTAGTCTTGGTGGATGGAGGTGCAGGCTTGAATATATGTTCCCTCAAGCTCATTAAATAGTTAAAATCTCAAAAGATTCCATCAACAAAGGAAATGGTATCACAATCAGAGCATATGATGATTAGGAAACAATGTCCCAAGGCACAATCAAAATCCCTATTCAAGTAGGGCCAGCTATCATGGAAACCACTTGTCAAGTCCTAGACCTCGACTTACCCTATAACATTCTCCTAGGATGACCATGGATTCGTGAAATGCGAGTAGTAGCATCAACTTTCCATCAATGTGTCAAATTCACATATGAAGGACAAGAAGTCACTATCCATGGAGACCCTAAGCCATTCTCCTATTGTAAGAACCTTGAGGAAAAATACTACAAAATTCCTCAAGTGCCTAAAAATGATGAAGGCCCACCAACACCATACGTTAATCCAGCCACTCTCACATCCACTTCTACGACAAAGACACCTATCACTCCTGCCATCCCCACCATTTCTGATATCAAACTCATCATCCAAGATAATGGATGTGGAAATTACACGATTCCCAAAAATTCTTTTGTGGTAGGAGAGTTACCACAATCTCCCAGATCACGAGGACATCTGCAAGATAATGAAGCTTCCACATCTCAAACATCCCCTGAAGACTACCCCAACTTCATAAGTTGGGGAGATCTTGGATGAGAATTCATAGAGGAGGATCCATCTCATCTCCTATACCAAGATGATAGACCAGCAACCAATCTACCATTGGATGACAGAAACAAAGGTTTGTGAATGATGCTTGCAATAGGTTATGATAGAAACCAAAGACTTGGACAAAATAAAAATGGGCATATAATACCTGTCATTTCAAAGACGTGAATGAAAAATCTTGGCCTCGGATGTACCCCTCCAAGTATAACCATACATGGCCAAAGTCCTCCAGTTAGAAAGGTCAATAATCCTCCTCAACAATAAACAGTCAAACTTTGCTTACCCATATCTACAGGTCAAGTCATAGACAACTTTACATTTGATATAACTGACATCTATAGTAGTAGCAATGATGAGGATCCCATATCCAAACTACCTAGGCTCTTCGAGGATACCACCCTTCTCATGATTAGCACCTTATCATTTGAGTCAAACCATCAAAATCATGAAATCCTCCTAGTTTACCCCCAACTCATCAATTATGACCAACAAGGACCACCAATTCTTGATACATTTGAAAATGATGAGGCAATCTCAGAATTCATGGGACTAAGGGATAACATTCCAAATGGGGATCACAAAGTAGGGTTCATCATTGAGCTAGATACATAGGCCTATTATGGGGAAACGATTGAATCCCTTAGTCGCAAAAGTGAGAAATTAAGAATAATATCCAAGTCCTTGAGTAAAAACCACACTGTGGCACTCTTTGACATGAAAAAATTAAAAAGAAAGGATGCATCCAACGGTGAAAACCTCTCCAAGATGCCTAAGGATGGGGGATTCAATCTTCCTTTCAGAGCTCTTCATCAAGAAAAATTAGTAGTCCTAGCAGAAAAGTGCAATCTAGTTAATCTAGGAATAAAGGAGACCCCGCACATCACATTTTATGTGGAATCATTACTATCAAAAGAACAGGAACTCCTAGCAGCTTTCCTAAGAGAGATTCAAGTTAAGTTTGCATGGAGCTATGCAGGCATGCCAGGGCTTGACCTTGAAATTGTAGTTCATCATCTAGAAATATATCCTGAAGCAAAACCCGTTAGACAAAAGCTCAGGAAAATGCACCCTCAGATCGCCCTGCTAGTCAAAATGGAACTAAAGAAGCTATTAGATGCAAGATTTATTCAATTGATAGATTATCCAAAATGAGTGTCAAACCTGGTACCTATCTCAAAACCTAATGGGGCATCAGAATCTATATAGACTTCAGTGATTTAAACAAAGCATGTCCAAAAGATGATTTCCCATTGCCCAACATTGACATGATTATAGACATCATGGCGGGACATGAAATGCTTTCCTTGATGGATGGTTTCTCAAGATACAACCAAGTAATGATTGCTAGAGAAGACCAACATAAAATGGCCTTCACTTGTCCATGGGGGACTTACTGCTGGAATATGATGCCATTCGGCTTGAAGAATGCAGGAGCAACATACCAAAGGGCCATGACATTAATCTTCCATGACATGATCCATAAAATAGTCAAAGATTATGTTGATGACATACTAGCTAAATCCAAAAAGAATAAGAATCACATAGCAACCTTAAGTGCCATTTTTGACAGGCTGGAGGAATACAAGGTCTAATTAAATCCTAAGAAGTGCATCTTCGGCGTACAATTAGGAAAGTTGTTAGGATACATAGTATCAATGAGAGGTATTGAGGTAGATCCAACAAAGGTAAAAGCAATCCTAGAGATGGAGGCACCCAAAACATTGAAACAATTGAGAGGTCTTCGAGGTAGGCTTCAGTCCATCTGAAGGTTCATAGAACAGTTGGCAAATAAATAGAATCTATACTCTCACCTACTTCACAAGGGAGTAATGTACAAATGGGATAAAAAATGTGAAGAAGCCTTCAATAAGATCAAAGAATAATTTCTTACACCACCCGTCCTAATGCCACCAATCCCAAGAAAACCATTAATTCTCTATGTGTCAGCAACAAGAGCAACCCTTGGAGCTCTTCTAGCTCAGCATGATGAAAATGGAACATAAAGGGCCATACATTATATCAGCAGAACAATGGTTGGGCATGAGTTAAATTATTCATTCATTGAGAAAGCATGTTTAGTAGTAGTGTTTACTTCACAGAAATTTAGACATTACATGCTGGCACAAAAAATAAAACTCATCACCAAAATTGATCCCCTCAAGTACTTACTATCAAAGGAAATGCTCACTGGAAGAATGGCTAAATGGGTCATGATACTATCAAAGTATGATATTGAATATATGGGGAGAAAAGCAATTAAAGGCCAAGTCATCGTAGATTAGCTTGCAGAAGCACCAATCTATTCAAAGAATCCTCTCATCTCAGAGTTTCCAAATGAATCTATCTTCAACCTCAACATAGCTGACCACTGGAAACTTTACTTTGATGGATCATACACGCAACATGGATCAGGAGTTGGTGTCTTTTTCATCACCCCACAAGGGGAATGCATATCAATGTCCTATAAATTAGCGTTTCCCTTCACCAACAACATAGCAAAATGCGAGGCTTTAACCATAGGTCTCAGAATAGCAGCGCAGTGGCACATCATGGCCCTTAGAGTATACAAAGACTCCCAGCTAATAATAAACCAAGTGAATAGTGACTACCAGACTAAGGATGATAAGCTCACTCCATACAAGAAACTGGTGGAGACTCTCAAAGAATCCTTTATCGAGATCACATTTGAGCAAATACCCAGAGCCAACAACAGAGCAGCAAATGCCATGGCAACAATTAGATCCCTACTAGACATTCCTCGCAATGTTCTAAAACATGGATTCTTGGTAGAGAATCTTCTTGTGCCCACATTCAAGGTACTAGAATTAGAATTTGTGTGTGAAATCGTTGGTCCCGGTGATCCCTGGTACCATGAGATTTATACCTACCTCTGAATAGGGGTCATACCTGTTGATTTACCTTTAACCTTAAAATGAACCTTTTTCAAAAAGGCATCCTGATTCGTCATCCTAAGAAACAACTTATACCATAGAAGCATAGAGGGAACCTTATTATGTTGTTTAAATTCTCAGGAGGCATTGACCGCTTTAACTAAAGTACATAATGACATATGTGGTTCACACTCGAGTGGAATGAACCTAGCCAAGAAACTGTTGAGGATGGGGTATTATTGGCCTACAATGGAAAGAGAGGCACATGACCATGTCAGAAGGTGTCTACAATATTAATAACATGGGGACCTCATCCATGCTCCAGCTCAAGAACTTCATCCCATCATCACACCATGGCCCTTTTCGTAGTGGAGACTCGATCTCATTGAAAAAATCACTCCCACATCATCTAATGGCCACATGTTCATGTCATAACAGCCACTAAGTACTTTACCAAGTCGGTGGAAGCCATACCCATGACCTATATAACTGGGAAGTAGATATCAAAGTTCATCCTAAACTATCTCATTTGTCGCTATGGTGTCCCACAAGCCATTATCTTAGATAATGGGACACCATTTAAAAATCAAGATGTCTGCAACTTGTGTGAAAAATTCAAAATCCAACATCGCTTCTCCACCCCCATACTATCCCCAAGGAAATGGCCAAGCAGAAGCCACTAATAAAACTATTTTGAAAATCCTCAAACAAAACAGTCAATGACGTAGGTTGTGACTGGCATCTACAGCTCAATCCCACCCTATGGGCCTACTGAACCAGTATCTGCACACCCATCAACACCACCCCCTTCTCCTTGGTCTACAGATCAGAAGCAGTACTCCCCATTGAGATCGAGCTCCCGTCACTAAGAATATCACTAAAAAACCTCATCACGGATGAGGAGTACCGAGTATCAAGATTCAATGAGTTGGAGCTACTAGATGAGTGATGTATAGACACTTTAAATCATTTGCAAGTCTATCAAAATAGACTCAAGAGGAGCTATAACAAGAAAATCAGAAGCAGGACTTTCCAAGTCAGAGAATTGGTACTAAAGGAGAATTAGAAGAACATTCCAAATCCAAACAGTAAAGGAAAATTTGAACTGAACTAATTGGGAACATTTTTTATCACAACAAACTATAATTCAGGGGCATATCAGTTATCAATACCCAAAGGGGAACCTCTATAAGATCCCATGAATAGCTCTCATCTCAAAAAAATTTATGCCTAATCTTGCAAGGTATAGAACCAAAAATCCAAAAAATTAGAAAATGTCCTGAAGAAATGGTTACCTTGGTGAAAACCTGGAAAACAAGCATCTTGGTGACAAAAAAAAAATCAGAAAAAGCAAAAAATCCAAAAAAATCAGAAAAAGGATTGAAAACAATAAAGAAAAAAATCATCCTCTAGTGAAAACCACTTTGGTGGCACTTTGGACAAGTAACTTGGTGAAAACCAGGCAAACAAGCACCTTGTGTAAATATGCACTTTCCATCCATCACGATCTTCACAGCTTGTTTTGCATCATCCATCCATTACATTTCCATCATCCATCGCATTCATATCTCCATCCATCACTCATCCATCTACATCTGCACCATAGCTTGGTCTGTTGTTTGTATCATGATCCCTCCTAGTATAACTCGGCCCATTCCTAAGGTCAATTTTTCATGCCTTTATCGGAGTATTCTATTGCATCATGTTGGGGGCATGTTATCATCAGATCGAATTCATGTATATTATTGAAGTCCTAAAATGAAAAAATCCAAAAACATCAAAAAATCCAAAAACATCAAAACATCAGAAAATCCAAAAACATCAAAACATTAAAAACTCCAAAAATATCAGAAAATCATAAAAATCTAAAAACATTCAAAACATATCAAAATCCCAAAATAGGTCAAAAAGTTAATCAAATAGTCAAAAACAAAGTCATCTTGTTGAACTACGGGTCTTTGAGCCTTGAACATAGGCAAGGTTGATCTTTGATCATCCCCTGAAACACTTAGGTTAGTCCTTTAGGCATCTGTCATGGGTATGTGCAGGATCATCATGGAAAAAACAAGCCCTTAAGTGGTAAAAAAATTCAAAAAAAATCAGAGTTAGGCAACTTTACATAAAAATTTGAATAAGTTATCCATATTATTTCAAAAATATGTAAGAATAGAATCTGTAGAAAATTGACTGTTGTTTCTAAACTACTAGGTTTATTTAAAAATAAAATCTATTTTGGTGAAAATTTGAAATTTCAATGTATTAGATGCTTGAAATTTGAGGGAAAAAAATAAGAGTGGAACAATAAATGCGACAACCCTAACCACAATAAAATGATAATATTTTTTTTTATAAGATTTTGGATTAAAGTAGAGGGACTCATGCTAATGTGATGCATATTTTTTTTGTAATTTTTTCCAAAGTAAATAATTAATTATGATTTTTTATTACATTTTTTGAAAAATATAAAAACTCATGTCGCCACCTTAACTTGATAAAACTTCATGAAATTCAATTTTTCTTTTTTTAATCCTATATTATGTGAAACATAGAATGTAATGAGATGTTTTGGATTCAAAATGTGATACCATTGAAAATATAGATGTTTTTCAATCATACTATCAATAAGGACTTAGTCATAATTTGAATAAATTAATAATAATTGCAATAAATTCAGTAAAGCACAATTTATATCGACGAAATTTGAGAAACTCCTTTAAACCCTTTTAGTTTCATCAATTTTGGGTAAAAAATAGTGCGTCGACCACATACCCATCATGTGCCACTTTTGGCCCATCATGATCCCTACACATACCCTCATAATAAGCGACATTTCATCGTATGCTCTTCACAATATAAATTGGTCCAAGTCATTAGTTGAACCTAAAGTGGTCTTCGCGTGTATAATGTAGAGCAAGGCTAATCGTTGTCGGCCTGAGGCCCTAGGATAGGTCCTTAGGTTAGTCTCTTGGTCAAAATCTCAAAAAACCCCAAAACATTGGAAAATCAAAAAATCAAAACATTTGAAAATCTCAAAAAAATACCAAAAAATAGCCTCAAAACATTGCAAATGTCAAAAACATCCAAATATTTGATAAAATACATCTGTCCCATCTCACTTTCACCCGTAATAACATCACTCATAATAAATGATTTTCATCCTCAACCTTCGGTGAAACAATCAGAAACAAGCCTAGCTGGTAAAAAGCTCAAAATATCAAGTCCCAGGTCTAAGTCAGTATGTAAGCAAGTTGGTCAACTCTTGGTGTCGATAACTCTTGGTGTCGATAACCCACCATCCAATAACATGTCCTAGGATGTATCCTTCCTACAATGGGCATTATCTTTTGGCAATAGTTTCAGTTCTTATCCTTAAAAACACATTATCTTTTGGTTAGCGGTATTGAAGAGCATCACCTTGTTTGTTTACTTTATCTTGGTCTTTTGACTTATCTTATTGCACTCATTCCAAGGACCTCTCGATGATATCTAAATAGAGGATTTAGAGAAATAGGAATGGGGAAATGATCATCGTTATTTTTGTGCTTTTTGGGCATTCTTGTAATATAACCTTGGAGAATACTTGCTTTGTTTGATATGTACGGACAGTGTTTTGGACAGCTTGTTGACTATTGCATTGATAGGTTATACCTTTCCATGCTTTGGTCCGAGGTGTGTGAAACTTCTAAAGTGCATCCTAGAAAGGTTTTTGTATGTCGGGTGAACAAGAATACTCCTATTTGTTTGTCAAGTCAAAGTCCATCACACTAGGTACAACGTGATCCTCGTTCTCTATACCTTGATGCATCGTACCACGTGTGTTATCAAATATAAGAAAATTTTCCCTTTGAAAATCCCAACTCCTCAACAAGTAATCATCATCATTTGCATATTCATCATCTTAAGTCTTGTTGAAATGACTTCTTCTCTTTCATCCCTTCTTGGTCATCACGCTAACAAGGTACTATGACAGTTGATCATCATCATCATCATCGTCGTCGTCGTCATTGATCCTGCATCTACAAATCATTAGCATACTGCATAAACATATCATGTAGGAAACACATGCATTGCATTTTCATCATCATATAAACATGTTATTATAAGCATTTTCCATAAATAAGCACATCCCTTGCATCCATTTTTTCCATCACATTACATACATCACATAAACCATCGCATAACATTCATTTGCATAAACATTTCATAATCATTTCACATTACCATCTACCGCATAATCAAACATAACAGGTACGAGAACATTATAGATAATGATCCACCACATTATAAGCATACATATTCACATCACATAAACATCATAAAGTCATCTCCCACAGTACATTCATTTTGCATAAAGCATCATCATATCACTTTGCATTAACATATCATTTCATATATTACATACATCACATTAAATGCATCACATACATTACATTATCATTTAACGCACGTTTAGGATAATATATATTTGTTATTCTAAACATCTTAAAACCATCTCATTTACATCATCAATACATGTCATATAAATCACGACCATTGCATTTACACTACATTATATCATCCATTAGTCATCCATATCATATAGAACACCTCATAAATAGCCACATCACAACCATTTTTGCATTTCATTGCATAAATCATTCCATACCATTATAAGCATAATAGGAACATAAAAATCCATTACATTGAAAGCGTACATCCATCCATAATCATTTTATATAAAGCATGATTCACATATCACTTCGCGTATACACCATAGATCATCTCCATATAATTTTTCATATTACATTTCATATCACATATCATATCATTTACATCAACATAAATTAATCGTCATTTAGATTACATCATCATCCATCCATATTACATATCATACAAATCCATCTGCATATCATGAATAAACAACATAATAGAAGATTTATTCATAATGCATACATCATCAGAAAGAAATGCATCCATATACACATCGCATCACATCATAACATGATTGCATAGCATATAGAAATAGAACCATCCATAAAAGCATAATAAATGATACAGATCACACCATATCAAAATTATCATCTCATATATATATCATCATCGGGTAACTTTCATAGTACAAAATAATCGGATCACTGTACATGTATGTCAATAAGTACAAAAAGGCCCATCGGGCTATCAAAAATGAACCCATATGGAAAAAAAAATATCATCTTGATCAAGGTGAGGTCTACCCATACTGCCTGCTTCCCTCGCCCTTGTCACCATGACCCTCTACTGATCTGTGGCTAGTCTATTGCGAGTAATCTGGAGCCCACTCTACTCTGGGTACGGCCTGATGATAGTGCATACGATAATAATTTGCCTCCCAGACAGCCTCCCTATAGGATCGAAGGGACGCTATGCTCTAAGAGGATGAGGTTGCCATGCTCTCCATCTACTATCTCCAGCCCATCTATGTGGCCGTCTGTAGCTCCACGGCCTACCACTGCAAAATGGCCTAGTCTCTCTCAGCCCTAGCCTAGTCTCTCTTGACCCTGGCCTAATCCCTCTCCGCTGTCAAGGTTTGAACCTAACCTTGTAGTTGTGCAATCAGTGTGTCTCTGGGATCCAGCTGCCCTACTGGTTGTGCTCATGTGGGATGCATGTGAGGCTGACCCTCACCCTCGGCTCATGGCGATGCATCTGCCTAGTCCTGCTGCCTACCTGGCACCTGCTCCTGGTCCTGCATCTGAACATCAACCTGGCCTAGCTAAGCTGGAGATTCGACCGGTTGATCCTACTGTGCACCATCTCTCCATCCTTGTCCCCCCCTCTGCCCCTCATCCTCAGTCGAGCGGCAGGTGCTCCTAGAATGGTCAATCACAAGGGTGGCCAAAACCAATCTTTGTAAGCCTGACTAACCCCTGGATTCGTAGGTCCCTGATACTATTGAATTTGACACCATTTTCTGACAGACGTTCGTCAGTCGTTCGACAAATCTTTGTCAGACAAGCGATGAAATGACGAAAATATTTTCATCTCTATTTTTTCATCGAAAGGTCGACAACGAATTAAACATCGAAATAATAGCGTAGATTCATTGGTCGTCGGCATCATAAAATGACTTGGACTTTCTTTGGAATATCGATGAAAAATTCATGTATCCACCGACGAATTACACCAGAAGTTCGTCATCATTTCGATGAAATGGGCCAGGAGTAGCATTGAAACAACAGTAGAAGTTCGTCGCCATTTCAATGAAATGGGAAAGGAGTAGCGTCGAAACAATGTACCAAAAGTTCATTGAAAGTACGATGAAATGGGCAAGTAGTAGCGTCGAAACAACACCAAGAGTTCATCAAAATTGTGACGAAATGGGAAAGGAGTAGCGTTGAAAGAACACCAAAAGTTCATCAAAAGTACGACGAAATGGGCAAGTAGTAGCGTCGAAACAACACCAAAATTTAATTGAAATTGTGATGAAATGGGAAAGGAGTTATGACAAAACCTTCGTCACAGCTATAGCAACTTCGTCGAACCTTTTCGATGATTCATCGGTGGGTTTCGTCAAAATTGTGACAAAGCAATGCAATTTAAAAATATATATATATTTGTGGAAATGTACCATCGCAGAGACTAACAATTGATCATACATATAGACTGCATATTGGTTTGATGCTTCAAATGATGGATTTCTTATATTGAAAAGTGCATTACCTTATTGAGCTTCTCTTTGTTTCAATAATAGTTTAATATTCTCTACTTAACAGGGCCAACCACATGATGGTGGAAGCTCATTTGGCCCCTCCCCGACCCCCTCACATCACTCTCAATTCCCCATACCCAATCATATAACATTAATCATTCATTCATCCATTAATAACATATAACATTCATTCATTCATCCATTAATAATATATAACATTCATTCATCCATTAATAACATATAACATTCATTTAATCCATTAATAACATATAGCATTCATTCATTAACATATAACATTCATTAATTAACATATTCCACATTCATTCATTAACACTTATAAATATTCATTCTTTCAATTTTTACATATTATCAAAAATATGGTTGTCATGATATGATTACAATCACTTTTTTTTGTTTCTTTTTTAAAGCTACATAAAACTGAAGTGGAGTATCATTTTCTAAATCAATATATGTCCCCCCTTTAGTTATTTTTCCCTCTGCTCGTGATCTTAATATACGCCTAGTCATCTGCTCATGACGTGGACGCCGCTGCAAGGGGGTCTGCTGCAATAAGAAAGAAATGTTAAACTGATATGTTTTATTATCATTGTTACATGTATTTCATTAACTAAAAGAACATTAGAGTGGTTCTCTTTACCTAATGGGTCCACATCATGTTCCTGAACTTTTTTTATAGACTCATGCTCAACCTATTGAACACCCTCTAAATCCTTATCTACAGTTGAAGCATGAAAGGTTACATTAATTAATACACCAATTGAAATTAAATATGTTTAAGAGAAAATGAGGGTGGTCCTCTTTACCTGATTGGGCCACATCATGTTCCTAATCTTCTCTAGCCTGATCATGCTCTACATGCTCTAGAGTTGAAACATGAAAGGTTACATTAATTAATACACCAATTGCAATTAAATATGTTTAAAAGAACTTTAGAGTGGTCCTCTTTACCTGATTGGGCCACATCATATTCCTGATCTTCTCTAGCCTAATCATGCTCAACATGTTGATCATGCTCTATATGCTCTAAAGTACTAGGATGCACACCATGACCTTCATCTGCACGTTGTGCTCCACCCTCACCAGGCTACATTCCAATGTTATGTGCAGTATTGTCATTTCTTGAATGTTTAAAACAAATAGGCATGTAATTACTTTATGGTGGAAATTAATATTGAATAGATTGCACAAGTATTCAATTTCAAATAAACTTTATTGAGTTTATTTACCTGCGTGTCAGATGCAATGGAAGATTGTGTTTGCCCAGTCAAGACTCTTAGGCGTTCAGCCATGGCTCCATAGCCTTGCTAGAAGGAAATCTTTAGGTCCTCTTCTGTGGGAACTCTGTTGAATTCAGAGCCCTACATTTTTGCATAAGATCATCAATTTTGCTTCTATGGTGTGATAAAACCAAAAATAAATTCAATTTATTATAATTTGGATGCAATATTTCATTTATTGATACTTACAATTCGTGCGGCTAATTTCATATAACCACCAAAGCCAAGTTTGTGCTTCCCATGCTTTTCTAGTCTTGCCTTTATTGCCTTT
>VDFB02000013.1:179313363-179409990 GCA_007258455.2 Sequoia sempervirens
TCTTTAATACATTATGTCACGGGTTATATTTATTAATGTGTTAATATTAGTTTATAAATTAAACATTAATTATAAATATTCTAAAATCAATTAAGTATTTCAATCTAAAATTTTAATATTTGACATTACAAATAAAATTAAACTAAATTCTAATTTTTAAAATCCATAAAATATTTATTATCTGTTTAGTTTTACTAATTATCTAATACAATACAATACAATACAATTAAATATTCATTTTTATATTAATTAAACAATTATTAATTAGAATTTTAGAATAGAACAAGAAATAAGATCTATATGAAATCAAATTTTTTTTTATCTTTTTTTCTTTGTGTGTCATTTCATTTTCTAAAATTATACTAAATTCTAGATATCATAATTAAACACAAAACTTTATTCTATTCTAATCCTAACCCTAGTTAAACCCTAACCCTATTTAGACTCTAACCCTTACCCTAATTGAACACTAAATCTAATTGTAATTGACCGCTAAGCATAATTGAATTCTACCCCTAACCCTAACCCTAACTCTAATTAAACCCTATTTAAACCTAACTCTAATCAAACCCTAACCAAACTTACTTAATTGATTCATAATCCCAACCCTAAACCAAACCCTAATTGAACTTTAAAACTAACCTTAATTAAGTATTAACCCTAATTGAACATTTATTGAACACTAGTCCTAATTGTACAATAACCTAACTTTGAACTACAATTGAACTCTAATCCTAACACTAACACTAATTCTTATCCTAATTGAACCTTAACCCCAACCCTAACCTTAACCTTGACCCTATTTGAACTCTTATTGAATTCATAACCTTAATTAAACCCCAACCTCATCCTCAATCCTAACCCAAATTTAACATTCATTGAACCCTAAACCTAACCCTAAGTGAACACTAATCCTAATTGAACTCTAACTTTTTAGTTGAAAATATTAAAGTGCCTTAGATTTTCCCATTCATCGTCATTTATCATTCAATTCCTAATAGAACTCCAAAAATTTATACTTTTATAATGTTTTAATACACACCTAATATTAAGGGTTTAGAGTTTAAGGGTTAAGGGTTTAGGGTTAAGGGGAGAGGGAGTGAGTGAGTGACTCATTTACATATTATTCTTTTATTCTTCGTCAGTTAAATATTTAGTTACCCATTTATCGTTAGCATAAATGACCCAAGAATTTAATAGAATGGAATACTCATATAATACCTTGCATTATGGAGCTCAATTCTCTGATATATTACTACTTATCAAATCCTTTGTAAATAATTATAAACTTATGACTCCATATAAGCATTTAATTGATTTTCTTGAATCAAAGAAAAAAAATAGACACACAATTAAACAAATTCTCAAAAGAAGAATGACAACATCATTAACATTTCATTCAAAATTCACTCAAATCCACATAAGGAGAGAAAATATATTAGAATTATACATTTATTCATGCTTATAAGTCATATCTGCATACAATTTAAGATAATTTGCATATATTCATCCAAAACTCAAAACAGGCTATCTATTATATTCTGTCTGCTTAGGTTTTAATAGCCAATGACACCACATATATCACTTCTTCATCAGAGGATAGATATCTTTCTACCCATATATTCAACTCAAAACCTAGCTAGAGGTTTCATCAGTTCTCTCCCTACAAATGAGCCTTGAATTCCCTTTTATATGACAAGGGAGCAACAAGCTTCGGGCTCAAATGTAATTTCACCAAGAATTTTCATTTGAACAAAATCTCCATTGCATTTTACTTTCATTTCAAAACTTTGCACATGTTGAATCTACAAAACATAGTGGTGCATGAACAGGGGAAAGCTAAAAGAAAAGTGAACACAAATTGTCATCAAAATCCCCTTGTCGCTATCCACACAAAAAAACCAGGCAACCCAATTTCCACGAAGGCACCATAGCAACTTCTTATTTACTCGCCACCTTGCCCTTACAACACTCATACCTCGATATACATGCCTGCTTCTAGTTGTTGCCCAATACGGTAGACCCTCAGCCTCCTCTTCTTTCTTGTGCTTTCCCAATACAGTTCTAGTCTATCCGCTTGGGGTTTTAACAGCCAATGGCACCACAGATATCACTTCCTCATCAGAGGGAAGACCGTGATTGAAGCAAGGTAAATACCGACAGTAGTCGGAGTAAGTCTCGGTTACATAATTAGAAGTGTTTCCATCCAAAGGAGCCATGCCCATACCTTATTTTCCTACTAACACTAGTAATAGAGCACACCGCCGACTACTTGCCTTTGTCATCTACCAGTTGAGCAACAATGTCCTGGAATTGCAACCTTCTACTGCATCTAGTGGGCACAAGCCTAGGCTTGTCAACCAAAGCACCTTCATGAATAGTAGGACTGAGCTTTTGTGAGCTCAAACGAATAGACCTCCTTACTGACTTACTCATTTTCTCTTCTCAGACAAGCACTCAAACTTGATTAGACTCAGCCCACAAAGTGCTCTAACTACTACAAGAATGACACCATTAGCAGTTAATTCCTCTTCTATTTATTGTGAGAGGTAATGGAAACCTTCATCAATTCTTAGTAAAAATGCATGTGCAAACATGACAATTTGGCGGCGTATGTACTGTCACCATTTAACTAGAGCTGCATGAGAACCCAAAGATCACCCTTCATGATTTCCAACAACAACATCTTCACACAGATTGAGATTGACGTGACTACACAAGAAAGGAATAATTCATTAATGCTTCACTAGTTGTACAATAAAATGACCACCACGTGTTGTTTTCCAACTTTGAATACTGCCCACTGATCTCTTGAAGAGTTGGCAAATCAAACAGTTTATCTTAGGCTAACTCAGTTTGACTTCCAACAAAGCATCGTTCACCTTCCTCGTGACCAATAACATTAATCCATCTCGGAAACCAACTATCATGTTGTTAGGTCCTATGCACTTTGCAAACTGAATGGCTAGAGCTACGCATCGCAATCTTGTTGACCTCGTGGCTTTTAACCAACCTTCATCTTCCTCTTGCGAGCTAGCAGGGAATAGCAGAGATTTACATTAGCTTTTGATCTTGGTTGTTGATCTAAAACCATGGGTTATGAGCTCAATAGTGGAGATTGGGCCCCACATTCCATACAGGACACACATCTACCTTTTGCTAACCTCGCGCCAAATAACAGGGCGACACCTTAGGTCTGTGAGTTGGTGGGGTACAATCGAGATCTTCTCCAATATCTTCGAATTTGAATATCCTACACATTACATAGTTAATATTTAATAAAAGGCTTTGGCTAAGCCATCGGCGACATGACCACTGGGGTTAATGGCTTAGGCTTATGTCACCAAATTAAAATTAAAACCCAACTTTGATTTTAATACTTTATTTCTTCTAAAAAGTTTTATTTCCTAAGTCTCTGTTGGCCCCGTGTTTCATCTTTTAAAAAATAATTTATGTTGTTTGGCGTCTACCTAGTAATTCCCACTTCTCCTTTTAATGAATGTTTTATTTTGCAAGGGTTGATTTAGTGTTTCCATTGATCTATTTCCTATAGATATCAACTGTGTCCGCCATCCTATGATCAAGAATTGAAGGATTGTGAAATCACAGGTGGGAGCCACTTGTCCTATCCGAGGGATCAAATTTGTGCTATCATTGACCAACTGCCATTTGATCTGAGTTGTTCCCTGCCATCCCACGATGGTGCTTGGGTTGATTGTGAAATCGCGGGTAGGCGCCTTGTGTCTCATTTGATGAAGCCTAAAGAGTAAAGGAAACACTAGCTAGCTTTAAATGTATTAAGGGGTGGATTACTAAAGTGTTCTCGAGATGCACATGTTCTAAATCGACAGATATGTTATAATCTCGCTAGAAAAGCTGCTCAAAGGTTAACGACATGGCTGGCGACTGTGTTAAAGGAACGAGATCATTGATGCTCAGGATCAATGGTTGTCCACCATCGTGCGATTAGAAGTTTCAGGATTGCTATATCATGAGCAACCACCACATGGACTTCCTTCATAGTGTATGGTAAGGTGGGCCCCTTATCGCCGTGTTGGAAATTATGTCAGCTTTTTTTGAAGGTGATCATCGATGATTTGATCAAGCTGAAGAATCGATGGCTTGAATTTAAATCTGCATCAAATATGGTTGGAGTCGTTCATGCAGCGCGAAATTGAGCTTTAATGGCAGATGAGACACTTGCTGGTGTAATTTGATTAACAATAAAATAAATTTTCCTACTTGTTCTGTATCACAAAGCATTCAACTATTTTGCGGAGCAGTTTCAGAGCCAAAGGTAGAATTGTGAGTTTCTGCAACCAGAATTTGGGAGTTATGCGAACAAATTCATGAGTTTATTTTTTGTGCCTCCCGGTCATTTTGCATTTGAATTCAGGAAAGGATTAGTTGGATGTACTGTGAGCTTGTTGATGAATGTGTTAGGGCTATAGTTTAATCATAGTTGTGAGAAATTACAATGTTTTGTCCTGTAATTTTCTATCTCTAGTTAGTCCTAACTATCTAAATTATAACATTATAAAGAAGCCCTAGTTTGTCCGAGATGGCACCACCCAAGCAACATTTTGGCCAAACTAAATATTTAAAATGAAACCTTTATGATGATTTTCTGGATCAATTTCCCTTGTCAATGAATGATAGGAGGAAGGGACTGGTCCTAATGCGAGGGAAAATCCTAGGGGAAGGGTTAGTGTATAATTGCTCCAACATTGCCGATGCTAGGGTTCCCCTCACTGGCTTGGAATTGTTCAAATTGTGGTATGGACAAAGGAATTTTCCTCACCCTTTTTCAAATGGATGGATGTATGATATGGGGAAGCTGGTGGTACCAAATGTATTCCCTGATGTAGACCTGCTTAGGATAGTGGCTGCAAGATATGACCCTCTTACACGGATAATCAGGGACAATGATGGAAACATTCTATTGAGCATTAACAGAGAAGAGGTCCAACATATTTTTGACTTGAGTGAACCGAGCAAAGACTTGGTTCCTATCAACCTTGAGGAAATGAAGCAGGAATATGCAAAGCTGAAATCTCGTTTCAAAGCAAGGTCGCTTCCACCTCATCTGGCTAGAGTAGGAGGTTCAAAATTTCATATCATCCCTAGTGATGAGGAAACTTTCAAATTAAATTGTTTTGCAAACCATTTCCTAGCCACTTTCTATTCTTTATGTTATATTTTGGGTTTTAGTCCTGGTATGGTAATTCCCATTGCTTATATGTTCATGAGGGTGCAAATACAACACCCTAACTTCTCTGTGACCTATGACTTCGCTTCTTTCTTGGCTGAGAGGATACATGAAGGGTTGTCAAAGCTGCAAAACAATGATACCGACGGGTGATCCCACAATAGTGGTTTACAATTTTTGGCCAAAATGGACACTGGAATTATTATTTTTAACTAAATCTTCACATTTGAGCACCTATAGCAGCTAAACCGTGAAGGATTTGAAGATGATGAAAACTAGAGTCTCGTCACATTTTTTCTATAGATTCTAAAAATATTTTTTCAAAATTTTTGGAATTAGATTGCACTTCTTTTTCCATCTCCTCTGGCTGGTTTTTTCAAAAATAACATTTTAAAAGTGGCCTTCTTTATATAATGCATAACTTTTTCCATGAAGGATAAAATTCTAATTCTTTCAAATTTAGATTCATAACTCTAATATCTAGTGCTTCCACTTGGTTAGATAGTTTTTATTGAATATTTTTTCTTTAATCAAGTTTTGAAGTCAAACCAATTACAATTAAAACATAGCGCGACCGTATAATGCATAAAAATTTTTGTATATATCAAAATTCATTTTATTCTTTTTGTTGAATCAAGGACTTCAATATCTGTGCACTCATATTTTTCAAAAAATTGATAATCTGCTATTTTTCCACATGCAGAACAAAGACCTTCGTTTTCGATGAAAAACCTATGTTTAATAAAACTAAAAAATAAATACATAATAAAACCAAAACATATTAAAATTATATTCATGGATAGCTCATTCTGAGGACTACCTAATTCCAGTTGGGTTTGTGAGGATTCCTCCATTTTCATCCTCAAGCCAAGTCTGCAAAATTTAGTGTTTCAGTGTCGAGGAGGAATGAGGATTTAGGGGGCTTCATTCAACGGGGTTCATCACTCAAAACCCCGGGTTTGAGGTAACCTCTTCAAGGGGTTCGCTCGAACCCCTTTCATATGCATTTTTTTTTTTTTTGGCAGCAAAAATTTTAAGTGGTTCACTCAAACGCAGGTTTGGTTAAACCCCTTTTTGTTTTGGTCGAACTTCTAGGTTCGTACGAACCCCCAAGATCACTTTTTTTCCATGGGGTCATCTTTTCTTAGTTTTCCTTCCTCCATCAAATTGTAAACCACTATTGTGGCTTCACCCCGACACTCAATTATTTTGATATTCTATGCTAATGCATATGTTTTTGTTTAAGAATACTAGCTTTTTCTCTGAGAGGATGAAATTAAGGCAATCACTTGATGGAGAAAGATTGCCAGTATAGATATGGGCTGCAGATTTATCTTGTAATAAGGAAAGCACTATTATGTGCAATTTGATAATTGTTTTGCTTCAAGATTAAGAGATAGATTAATGGTGAATATACCTAGGACCCCTGAGTAATTACATGATTTCCTCAGGCCAAAGGAGAGGAAGCCAGAATTGAAGGTTTACCATAACTAGGGTGACATAATCCCATACCTAGTCAGCACTGTCTTGAGAGTATACAGTTTTCAGGGAGCCCCTCATATACTGCCATACAATGTGTAACCAACAGTGGGATTTGCAAAAGTTATGTGGAAGATAGGTTGTATTCATGAGGACAACCTCACTGGAAGGGGTAAGGGAACATTTTTCCTAGATTATACAGTGGTGTCTAATTTTGTATTTTCAAAGGGAGGCTAGACGCATTTTGATAATTTCTTTAATGAATACCATTTGAGGTGTGGACCAAAGCGCCAGCATGATCCTGAGGGTTTTTTTGCTCTTTTCAGATAAAGAATAAAATCTAGAAAATTTGTGCATGAGTTCAATTTCCTTGAAGACTTGATTAGAAATGAATTTGATTTGAATAGACATGAGTTGAACAAGGATAAATGGATAGCTTATGGTAAGCTACTAGATTTTATGCACAAAATGAATCTGAAATATGATCCACTGTTGGAGTTCAATCACCACCATAAGAAAAATGATTTTCTAATGGGAAAATTCAAGGAAATTATGGGCACATTGAGGACAAAAAAGATAAATTTAGAATTGAGTCTGAGTGTACAAGAGCAAGGTGCCAAAACAATTGAAACAAGGCTAGCATACTAGCCTACGAAAAAGTGGCCCATTTATAGGAGGAAAAAGGATAGTAGCAGTGATGAAGAAGAAGTGGAGAGAAAAGGAAAACAAATTATGAAAGTGCCTCCACAACCAAGTCAAAAATTCAAAGTGCCTGGGGCAATCAAAATTATTGATTTAGAATCATCATTGGAAGACAATCCCTCATCACCACCATCCGATCCAATCCCTAAGAGGCAAAGAATTGATCAACCACAGGAGGATCTAATCGATGAGATTATTGTTACTGATCAAGACATGGAAGTTGGTATGCCTTCCCCTCTTAGGCTAGCTGAGTTAGTTTTATCTGATTTAGATATGAAAGGTAAAAGTGTACAAGATGCAAGAATGGAGGCATGCAAGGAGTTTCTAGATGATAATACATTTGTAAAAACTCATGTATTCTTGCAATTTGTATGGAGGATGAAATTTGAAGAGTATCAAGATAAATGTAGGCAGAGAAGAGAACTAAGGCCTGACAGGTCAGACCAGGAGAATGATGAGGAGATAAAAGTTGAATTAATGGAAGAATTCAAGAACATCACTCCTAAAGAAGGAAGAAAACCAGTGAGTCAGGCTAGTGTATTAATTCTGCCTGAATGGGACATTACAGATGCAATAGCCTTTAATGCTATTATGAAGTCTAAGAATCCCTTTCAAGACTCTAAAGAAGAGGTCAAGGACACATTGCAAAACTCTGCTTTCAGTGAGGACTATGAAACTTTGGCAATTTGGGCATTGGCCCCACAAGGGAGAAAACCAGATGTTTCTAATATTAATCTAAATTTCAAGGGAGGATTGATAATAAAGAGAGCTTTAGAGACCTCAACCACTGAGGCCACTAATTTGACTGTGAATGTGGCCAAATTGGCCCAAAAGAATGCTAAAAGGGAGGAAGCTAAAAGGAAGAGCTTAATGGAAAAATATAACTTGTTGATTGAGGAGTACAGCAAGATGCAACAGAAAAATGTTTAGTTGCAAAAGTATAAGTAGATTGGAGAGACATCAAGTGCTCCAGGAACTAGTACATTACCTTCCACAGCAAAGTCAGTGCCTCCTGCTTCTCCAATTGTTTCCACACCAAGATCTCCCTATTAGAATATTTTCCTCACCCTTTCTTTAGAGGAAGTTGAAGAAGAAACAGAGTGCTCTCTCGATCCTACAAAGAAGCAGCTCTTGCAAAAAATTGATGAATTGTAGGCATCATTAAAAAAAAGTGAGGAGGGATCTCTCTTAAAGCAAAAGAAAATTGTTACTACTATTTTGAGGCATTTAAATGAAAAGGTTGATAGCAAATTTCTATCTATACATTATTTATATTCTTTTCTATTAGTATCAATAAAGAATATTGATAGGGATCAGGAAGTAGCGATACCAATAATTGAAAATTGGATCCCTAGGGCCAGTGATCTAGATATCATGTATAAGGCCTCAAGGTTTGATATAAATAATAGGCCCCAATCATTAAAGCCTACTCATGTGTTACTAAAATCATTGCAAGGTTTTCAGACCTTACCAGATGACTTGAGTAGGAAGATTAGGGAGCTGGTGAAGAATTTCAATGATTGGGGTAACACATTGTTACCTGATATAATTGATCAGCAGGGGAAAATCAGGTCATTTCAACAATGGCAGGCTCAAGCAAGTGAGGCCATCAATGATAAAATATTTTCAATTTGTGATCACTCAGACGATAATTTTTTGGTGAGCTGTATGGACAAAATCATTAGTACCAGCTCATTTTTGGAATCTTTTGAAAGGGATGTGAATCAAGTAGCAATAAAATACACACCTTATAATACCAAGGTGGATGAGGTAATTAATTTTGAATGGCCTACTGATGATGAGTAACAGAATTGGGTAACTAAATATTTGAATGAGGAGGAGTAAAAGGAGTGAACTACTAACAGGTAGCAGTTCAGATGTTGCGGTTGCAATGGTTCCAATTTTGTGTTGACAGCTTTCTCAGTGTGGTTTTCTTGAGGTTTTTTGCATCAACGTTCCTTAGCTGATATGATGAACAAGAATATTTTTCAAGGTGGTGGCTGTTGTAACAAATTTTTGAATATCACTAGGTGCTCCAATTGACTGGTGACAGGTGTACTTTCTGGCCCAGTTCTTGTTTTCTCCTTCATTTTCTATAAGAAGGATTTCAAGGCCAGAAGTACGGGTTAGCAAGTTAGATATTTTTTGTCGATTCTAGGTGAAGTTGCAGAGCGAATTGTAAAGTCTGATGGTTTTAGAGAAATGCAATTTAGGTTTTGAGTCATTATGTAACATGTTTTTAGTTCATAGAGATTTAATGTTCTATAAAAGTACTAGCATTTGAGTTGAAATGAAAATTTGAGCTCATGTCTCTTCATTGTACATGCATATCTGAACTTTGAATGAAATAACTAAGGGTTGTTTTATCCATCTCACTATTATGGTGTGTATGATTCTATTTAAGCTTTAATTCAAGGAATTAATTAAAATGCTTGAATGGGATTATAGGCGGATATGTGTTGTATAAGGATTTGATAAGTAGTCCTGGGTTAGAATGCATACTAATGAAATTGTAATGCAATATTGTCAGGGATCTTATATGTGATGCATTCAATCTGTTATAAACCTCTAGATGCTTATGAATTTGACTCCTGCAATGGATATATGGCACTGATCTAAGTTGTAATTATTAGTGTAGTTAAGTATTTATTTTTCTTTGCCTAGATCTTTCTACAAATTGCAAATCATTGACTATCTTATACAATGAATTGTGTTTAGTTATCTCATGATCCAGATAGTTGATATTGTCTATGAACAACCAATTCTAGTTGATATTATCTTATCATGTTGAGCTATTAAGTGAGATCATCTGTTATTGTTAGTGTTGTTTATAATAATGGTGCAGAGGTTGTAAACACATTAAGGGATCACCCTCCCAGGTCTTGCAGAGCCCAAAGTGTAGGAGGCTTTTAAAGTCCTCGTTAGTTGGTCCAGGTCCTTCGAGCTGCCTTCGATTGGAATTGGAAATTCCATAGGTTGACTAGAAGACAAACTTGGTTACATTGTAAGAAGAACCAACATACATGTCAACCACTGAACAACCACCTCTACAACTGACTTTTTAATCTTTTATGATCACATGAAACATAAAACACACTAATTTCAAGGTTGTTAACATCACTATTGAAATGTTTTAATTTTTTGACCTTTCAAAAATTAAAAAGTACATCATTAAAATAATTATGTAATGGCATAAAAATTAAAAACATCATGAATTAATTATGTAACCACATAAGTCAAATATAATTCTATTAAGAAATTAATATCAAATAGATAATATAATCACATAACTTATACATTTTAATGTCATTGATCTTCTTCTTCATCCAACTCTTTGTCTGTATCATCCGATCCAGATTCAACATTGTAAGGATTGGTCATATCATCATCATCATCGATATCAGTTTCGATAATGTCATCATCCACATAGATATAATCTTAATGAACATTAACTCCTACATTATCATGATCTAGTTCCTCCTCTTTGACATCTTCATCAGGGACATCATCAACTAACTGTTGATCTTGATCATCATCTACATCATCTTCTAGTTTTTCGGTATCTTCTTCTTCCACCACATTATACTTTACTGGCCTTCCTCTTGGATCATGTCTAACAAAAAATGACCAACCCAATTTACCTGGAACCTCTGAGTAAAATTCCTGCTCACATTGGCTTGGAAGAACATAGGGCTCATTTCCAGCTTGCTCGATCAACCTTGTATTAACCATGGTAAATCCATTATCATGTTCAATAATAGTTCTCTCTGGATCATTTTCATTCAATCGTAGCATGTACCATAGGACGAACAAAATTAATCTAAAGGACTTAAAGTCACACTCAAGTATATCATCCAAAATCCCATAGTATCGATTTTCTAAGACTTCTAGATGTATGTCACTTCTAGATGAAACATTAGTCACCTGAAAGACTGCAGTTATACCAGAATCACAAGTTTTCTTCATGTCATCCAACATTTTGATTCAAAATTTACGACCATTGCACCACATAGGCTTGTGGTGTTTCACCTGCAATATGTCAAACATGTAAAAATTATTGCAATATCGTCAGTTGATAAACATATTCATTCTTGGCCGAATGTATGCAAAGAAAACAATCTCAACATATATATACATCAATATAATTGAAAATAATTAAATAATATGGGTGATTAATATATTTATACGTACCTATTTATCTCTTAAACCATATGCTAAATCAATTTCCCTTTGTGTAACATTGGAATCTCCATTACAACGAGCTTCTTTAACCAATGAAGCCACACCTTCCCATGTTAATGCATGATCAAATTGTTGACATCGTTCAATCCATACCGTCATCCAATCAAGATTGTTGGTGATGTATAAATGTAGTGCATCCCACTCTCGACCAACTGTACCAAAAAAAATTGAAATTCACAAATGATGTATAATTAGTTAAATACCACAGTATACAACCTTAATTTATAATTGATGTATATTGAAGATTAAAAATTAAATAAGTACAATATACATAAAAACCATATGTAAAATGTATTCCAATTAATTTCCATGACCATCTTATAATTACCTCTCACTTTCCTCAATATACCTTCCCCCAACAAGTACTCCCCCTCAAATTTGTTAATGGAGTTTGGATCCCAAATGCAATCTACATGGATCTTTTCTACAAACTTAGGAAGATATTCACTAATGTACACTATGGTTTGGTATACCATATATCCCTCCACCATATAACCCTCAGGATGTGCTCTTTGTCTAACCAAAGCCTTCAAAAATTTTGAGTGTCTCTCAACCATCCACATTGACCTTGTGTGTACAGGTCCACACAATTCAATCTCCTCAACTTGGTGTATGAGGTAGTGTTCTCATGCACTGAAAAATGTTGAAGGTAGACACTTTTTCATTTCACACATTAGACGAGGAATTTTTCTCTTCCAATAATTTATATCTTCTTTATGGATTTCTTTAGATGATATCCATCTACAAGTGATTCAAGGCACAAATATATTAACAAGATTTAACAAAAATATACAGTATATTACATAACAAGTAAAACAAATGGCAATTATAAGATGTATACAATGAATTAAACAAATCTCGCTACCTACCTCATGTATTTTCCAAGATCATATATAACTTGCTTGTTGTCAAAGTTGTCTGGGAGAGATAGAGGTAGAACGTACTACAACAATTATAAAATGATCTTTTCATTATTTTTCCAAAAGTAGTAAACACAATACACTAAAAATGACATGCATTATACAAGTGTATATAATATACCAGAATAATTACCTTAATGAAGGTATGCCAATCATGCATTTTCATCCCTGACCCAAATTCACCTTTCTTTGTTATTATATTATTTATGTTCGCAGCAAATCCTATGGGAAATTGAATTTTTTGTATGACTTCTTTTATAGTATTGCTTTGTTGCTTTGTTAATAACTAAGGAAGGGCACTTATATTAATTTGGTCTCCATCGCTATTTAATTGAATGACATTTTTCATTGCATGATTGGCTTCCTGAATGTCACTACAAATTTTGACAATTTTTTCTTTTTTCATGCCTTCCATCCAATATTTTCCATAACGTTTCTGTTATATTTTTTCCAATATGCATTGTATCAAACAAATGCACAATTTGTAGCTGCTCAGTAGGGCAACCTACTAAATTGTCTAGGATAACTTTTCAGTCCCTGTGGAAGCCGGCCATTAATGCCTTGATGACCTTCATGAAGCATATAAGTTAAACAAATTAACAACGACAATCATTATCAATTACAACACGAGTAAACACAACACAATATAAAAATATAAATTCAAAATAAACAATTTGATCTAATATTCTTCATGGTTTTGATGTAGTCTCCTCTTTCCCGTTGAAAAGATGTCTTTCAGTAGTTCGATACTTATGATTTCTATGGAGGAAGTTCCTATACTCATCAAACACCTGCTCCCCTAAACTTGTTGAACGATGAGATTTCATCTTTGGACCACAAATTGGACATGCAAATTTTTCCTTTGTTTGAAGACCTGCAAGATGATATATAATTGGATTAAATATGTCATTTTTTTTAATTATATATAATAAATAGATTATTTTAAAAACATGCATGATATCTATTTCATCAAATTAAATATTTTTAAAATATAGTCGAACATTATAACATACCATAAAAATGTGTTAGCCCTGGGGCATCATGAATTGTCCATACAAGCATTGCATGGAATTGAAATTGTCTTCCTATTGGTCGGGGCGACATCATACATAGTGACGCCATTCCATTCCAACTTTAGTAACTCGTCGATAAGAGGCGATATATACATTCATATCTTTAACTTGGTACTTACCTAGTTGAATGACATAAACATGACATAATTATTATAACCATTTTTTGCCAATATATATAAATTAATGTACACTTAGACTGTTGAATGAAAAAATATAAGTCATTATGCAACAAAATAATACAAATGAGATTCTACTCGTTAAAGATGGTGTGTAAACAAATACCTGAGAATGATAGTAGACGGCGACTGTGTGCTTCCCTCTTTATTGACATCCATGGAGGAATGTTATTGTTGATAAACGAAATAAGAGCCCTGCTTTGAGGAGTAAATAGATCTCATCTCTCCAAAATGGATTGACAACTGTCGGCTCCCAATGAAAGCACGAGATACGAGTTCTTTAAAAAGTGTGAGTCATTTTCCTCCGTAAATCCTAAATGCGAGAACTATACACAAGCATTGAAGAATGTCATCTCCACTTCTATTATGTGCATGGTAATCCATAAATTGCACTAAGCTTTTGCACCTAAATAGTCGTTACATACGTGGAATAATGGGAATATAAAAAAGAACCTTGTGAGGAACCCTTTTTGTTAGTTGATCTATTAGATATCTATTGATATGACATTCCAGAAATTTTGTTGCAAATTCATGTTATTTGATATATAATATGATCATTGGGACATGCATCTATTGCTTGATACTCCATTCGATATCTTTCATAATGGCACATAAATCTCGGTATGGCGAGGTAAAATATTTGATGGTGGTAACAAAAATTCACCAATCAATCTACAACAAAAAATAATTTGTTCATATAAAAAGAATATTAATGGTACATATTCCATCCTTTATTTACTAGTGATGAACTAACAACAATTAAAATAGATGAAAAAATATGACATATATAACATACCTTAACATCTGTGAGATTGCTATGTTTGATAAACCATTCATAACCTTCAAGTTCAATAGCAACAATATAGCAGAGAGAAGAGTTGTTTTAGAGCCTTGATAAACAGGCTTGTATGCCTTCTCAAGTACAGGTAAATCATGAACATCATCAAAGTCATCTTGATCATCATGATCAGCTCTACCACTAAATATTTCATGGATCAATGTATTCCTACCATCATCTTCAACTATGTTTTCTGGTGCATGATCATCTTCTTCCATAGGATTATTAATTTCGTCTTTGATATTCACAGCTCCATGTTCTTCCACTTGCAAAACCACATTCTCTGGGCCATGATAATCCATATCATTTTCCCTAGGGAGCCCCACCTTTATAATAATGGTAGACACAAATAAACCATGATCATGATCAAGTGATTATTTATATATATATATATAAAATGTTAAAACGATATAAACATTTACAAATTCAACAATATAAACACATATAATGAACAACTTACCAATGGATGATAATCATGCCCCCCTTCAACGTGACCATGTTGCCTACAATTTTTCTCAGTTGTTGTAATTAAAAGTCGTCTCATCTTTAATCCCTTGCAATTATTGCAAGGACAATAACATTTCCCATCACCCTTTCTTTTCAATCTAGCCCACAATCTATCAAGTGTCTCTTCATTTTTTTCTGGACTAATATTATCTAACATGATTTTTCTCTACCAAGCTTGACTATTTAGATCTTCAAAAAATATCAAACTCACACTCCAATAATTTTTATTCATAGATAGGTAACATAATCTAATAATTATGATATTTTACACCAAAAAATTTGGCATGCAACCACCCCTACGAAAGATAGTTTGAAGTTAATGACCCCAAAAAACACTTTAAAATGCTAATTAAAACTTATTAAATTATGATTTTACTATGATTTCCAACCGTTAAGATTCCTAAAATCAGAATATTGAACTTGATCACAAACTTCCTACAACAATGGAGGTAGCGAGCTAGTAAGAGCAAGTGACCCATTCCTAAGGCAACAAATCTGAATCATCATTGCTAATGTCAATACTGGATTTATCCTTTTAGTTAAAGATGCAATGTGTCACTTCTTATGATGAGCTTATCCCAGGGCCCTCAACATTGAGAGAGCCTAATAAAAACAACAAAAGCATTGGTAAGAGCATGATTAGGGTACAAACCCTAGGCCTCGTAGAAACATAAACAATAACTATAGCGGATTAGTGAGGTTGCAATACCAGAAAGATTGAGACATTGTAGGTAATAACAAAATCTTGCAATCTAAAGATTGTAGCCAATAACAAGCACACTATGTAGCTTAGTGACATTTGTAAATGCAATCTACGGTAAGAAGAATGACAGTCATTTGAGATGTGACAGTCAAAAAAAGGTTGAGCAATGACAAGATAATAAATCTCAAACCTTGCATAGTAAAGTCGAGATTTTGACAGTGAGTTTCCTTACCCCCTTGCTAACCTTAAAGGTTTTTCAAATGCTTTTGGTAGTGTTAGACAAGGAAAATGCAATCAAGGAATGACTTTCCAAATGAAGTAACAGTGGTAATCATAGGTTCAATGTTTCTTCTTAGCCATTAATGTACAATGGAGGTAGTGGATTGCATGTTTGAGCAATGTTTTGAGACTCATCAAAGATGGGAGAATAGTAAATAATAATTTGTGGACTGTGAAGTAGTGTCAATAAGGTTGAAGGATATTAAGAACTATAATACCATGAAACAATGAGTCCCCTGTAGTAAGTAGGCAGTCTATAGGGCATAGTTTGATTTTATAGAAGGATGCTCATGAAAAGAATCTTCAAGTGATAGTGATTGAGCTATTTGAGATTGCAGTTGAGGGTGCAATACCCAGTCTTAAAGGAAGTTAGCAAAGTAGTAAATGTGCAAGAAAATCAAATTGTACACAACAAACAATTCACAATGTTATCTTCCATAATGCCTTGAGTTTGAAGAAAAAAATCTCATTGTATCTTCATGATGAAAGTGGTGACTTTAATGGTCAATCACTAGCAACCATGATTTTAAAACATGCTATTGTGCTTATGGAGGCAACATTTTAAGCAAGGTAGTGAGTGGTGGTTTGGAACAATGGTAGGTATGAAGGACTTACTTTATATGCATATTATGCAGTCTAGCTTAAGACAGTGTTCGTAGAAGAGATTGAAGGTGGATTATGGAACTCAATGGTTACCATGAAAAGGATTAAAGTAAAGACTGAGATCTATTTAAAAGCCACAGTCATGAAGATATTAAAGATGTCACATGCAAAACCCTAGTAGCTGGAGTAATGAATACAATGCCAAAAAGGATAGTGTGCTGGGGTAGATTTAGGAGATCTCCACATTATCTAATTACAGGGAAATACATCATTTATTTATTTTTTTAATTAAAAGAAATCATTCTAAACCCTATATAGGATACATTGATACTTCAAAATCCTTTGAAGGAATTTGAGATTATGCAAATATATGTCAAGTAACATTCATAAGGTTTACAAAATCTTGATCACTCTCTAGAATAGCCTATTAAACATGGGTTGTGCTTGAATGCAGTACATAATTGATATAACACAACCACTCTACATATCAACCAAAGTTATAGGCTCTTTATTGCAACAAGAGGTCATCACTCTTTGATCATGCTATAATTACATCCTAACCTATTAAACTTGAGACAACCTGAATGTACCCAATGATGATTGACACCTACATTATACAACCTAAATTAACTATATTATATGAGTGCCTCCATTTCTATCACAACATAGCCACATTAAACTTGGTTCACACATGAATGCGTCATGTATTTGTTATAGCACAACTGTACTACATGACCAATAGAGTTATGGATCACATAATTACAGTCACAAGAATCTATTCCTTGGTTGTGATCTTATGGTGATTCCACACAACAAAATCTGGACATGAAATTATCAAAACCCTAAACCTCTAAAAATAAAATCTAATGAGATTTTGCTTTAAAATATGATTTTCAAACCTGAAACTACAAATCTAACTTCACAACTAAATTTTGCAAAAAGATAATGACTAGCCTCAACCTGGCGATATGTTCTTGAATTTTTTCTTATTTTTTCCAAGAAAATCGTCCTTAGTTCTCTACAAACTGTCTCAAGTAGAGCAAAACACTATCGCAATAAATCAGGCATGAACTCACTTTTCTTTATGTCGGCCACAGTTTGATTTTTTTCTATTTTTCATGTTTGTCAAAAATTTGATGAAAATGATAGATGACATTTTGACGAACCCTAGGTTTGTTGAAATTTCGATGAACGTTGGGGATAAACTTTCAAAAAATTTAAAATTACACATCAAATTTTACAAGCACCCAACGAACATCAAATTTTACATATTTTGTTGGATAGTTTCATCGGATTTTGCAGTCAAATGTATTAGTGTGATCATAAACCCATGGCTGAGCCACTAATTCTCTGAGGTTGACTACTACCTTAGAAGCAAGAATGTATCACCCCCATGAGCCCTATGACACGATGCAGGAAAATATGGCCATGTAGGCATCATCTGGTCGGTCTTGTACCTCACTGAACTGGTGCTGGACTCGCCCTGGTAGGTACCTCTCCACCATGGTATGCTCCCACCCCTACATAAATTAGTCCTAACGAGCAAAGAAGATTTTTTGGGCATCATCAGCCCATCCAAGGTGACCGAGGTATGGGTGCCATGAGAAAACCTGCATCTCATCTAGGACCCTCCTCCAATAAGGAATCTCATGCTCGCCTATGTGTGTAAAGGACACACCACCTCTGTAATGCCATGCTAGGGGGTGTTGACACAATAATGGGTTACACTTTTTGGGACATCCTGATGTTTGCCTGAAATCACATATTTTTAGAAAATACAATGATTTATGACTTTAAAGGTTCCATTTAAATTATTTTAATTAAATAGGGATTGATCAAACTCCCTTACATCAAACCCCCTTGGATAGAACCTTGTTAGATTTAAACCATACCTATAATCGAGTCTCCTCTACACCTATCAAAATGCCGATAAAAAACCACTTTTGATTATCCTTTTCGGTGATCAAATGAATTCATTTAAAATTTATGTTTTGTAAGCCTGCAACCCTTATTATAAGCTTCTCAAAAAGTATAATTTTATATATGTTTAATTTGATTATTATATTTTTTTTTATTTCTTGTGAATGTAGGATTTTCAATGAACATCAAGTTCTTTATTTCACACATACGAAAAAATAGAAAAATAGAGAAAAAAATTTCTAAAAAATGCATGTCCACTAGGTATTGATGTCCTTATTCCAACAAAAAAAAAAAAAAACTTAATTCAAATG
The DNA here is from genome assembly GCA_007258455.2 of Sequoia sempervirens. NCBI lineage: Eukaryota > Viridiplantae > Streptophyta > Pinopsida > Cupressales > Cupressaceae > Sequoia > Sequoia sempervirens. The sequence continues at coordinate 179,332,326 of VDFB02000013.1, forward strand.
AATACAAAAAAAGTTATACGGGCTGAAGTACACCTCTATCCAAATTATAATTACGCTGACTTGGAAAATTAATTAAAAAAAAATATGTAACAAAAAATTATGAAAAAATATCCATTCCCTAGATATTGGTGTGAAAATTTTGCATTTTAAAAATTAGAGTTCCTATCTATAAAAAAAGTTACGTGGGCTGAAGTAAACATCACTTTTTTAAAAATGTTGATTAGTAGAAAAAATAAGTTATTAAAAATTACATAAAATGATTCACAATTTATTTTTTAATTTTTTTAAAAAATATATAATTAGAATCTACACAAAATATCTAACAAATTACTAGTTTGATTCATCTTCAAAACCTTAATGGTTTAGCTACTATGGGTGTAAGAAAGTGAATGTCTAGTGAAAAATCATGATTTTAATGTCAAGTTTGGCCAAAAACTGTGACCCATTATTGTGGGATCACCCTAGGGGATCATCGGGCCCCATCGGTATTGCAACAACTCATAGTCGAAGAACAACAATGTGCTCCCAAGCCCACACGTGGAGGAGTGTAACACCTGCCCTGAGTGCTCTATCGTTAAGGTAGACGTGCTCATGTAGATCCCTGTAGAGTGAAGCAAGAAGAATAGGCCCCCAAACAAAATGAACTAGCCTGTCGTGCATCACCATGCACTCCTAGCTAAGTCCCAAACTAGGACTGAAGTATAGCCTCGTCAGTCTGGGGCAACGAGACCTAAAATAATAGTCACAACCACCAGGCGGAAGGGAGAAGCCAGAGCCTTGTGAAACTCAAGCTCAATTTGACCCTCGTAGTAGATAACATCCTCTGTAGTGAGGACTATGTGACAGGCATCTCGTTTGGCATCCATGTCATAAATAACATGCTTCCCATGAATCGGCAATCTGAGGATCCACCACACATCCTCCAAGGTGATGGTGGCCTCGCCAATAGGAAGGTGGAACGACGAGGTTTCACTGTGCCATCTCTCGGCAAGCGCTAACATCATCCCAAGGTGGGTTCACATAGGTGCTTCATATGTAATGAACCATAGTCCCATGTCCTGTAGCCAATCCTAATCTCTGTCACTGAGGTCTTGCAAGTAATTGAAGATCTCCCACAATCTGTGCTCCTGATAGTAGAGCTCCCTCACTGCATCCTACATCAAGAAAGGTCACCATGTTAAAATTTTTGAAAAATTTCATTCTAAGCATCGAAGAAACCATCCTAGTGTTGCTATCTATGAAGGAGTCACAGTTTGAAAAGTCCAAATTGCGATGCTAGAGCACTAAACTCCAAAAGAGCACTGTTGCGGTGTACTTTTATGCTAAGCAGCGCAGCTTGGGAAGATTCCTATTTAATGGAGCACCATCGCGTCGCACTTTAAAATGACCCCGCTGGCAGGGGCATGAGCGTCAGAGTTTGAAATTTATTTCCAAACTCCAAACTCCACCGTCGCGGCACAATCTAACACCGAGCAGTACAGTTTGATTTTTGAGTGGCACTATATAGCGCCATTGCAGAAGAGATAAGTTTAAAAGCAATAAATGAACACGAAAAATGAAAAATGAAGCTCAAGTAAGGATCACTTACCGGTGCCCCAATGTTGAGTGGTCGCTGATATGTCTGGACTCGATCAGAAATGTGCATCAGGAGTTGTCGTTGTGCCATCTCGTCAGAATGTCAAAGCTCATATCTTAGAATCGCTAAAGGTTTGTGTGTGAAAATGAATTGAAAGTGACCCCTCGGAGCCCTTTTAAGCTTGAAAATTAGGGTTTTTTCACCCTGATTGGCTATCCTACTAGGGTTTTGGACTCTTGAACCTATTTTTGTCCAATTGAGGCCTGGTTTACATCGTTTTATTGTGTTTAGACACATTTTTTGCCTCCTGGAGCCTTTTTGGACCACCTTGTCCTCTTTTTTCGTGAGATTGCCCAAAAATCATTTTTTTTGTCAAATCTCTCGAGGGGCAATATATTGGCATGTTTTCCCTCGTAGGGCAGCAGTGGGGAAAGATTTTGAAAATGAAAAAAAATTGGCTTTGATCAAGACCGTTTATTCTTTAAACCAATGCAACAAGTGGATTGCTTCAAAGAGGGGCAAAATGTAGAGACATAAAATGTACTGATTGACATTGGACATCTGATCTTGACCACTAACATTGTTTCATCCTGAATCATTCTTCAGACTAGCCATTTAATCAAATACCTTTATCTGATTAAATTCATCAATATTCCTCTCTTAATTAAATAAATTAGTTATCTAATTAAGTCATCTTTTCTTGATAATTAAATTGACCATTCTGATCTAATTATCCTATTTAATTAAATAATTAATTTTATTTCATTAAATCTCTAAAGTCTATCTATTAAATTAAATAAATTAAAACCTTATTTAGTTTAATCTAACATCATCTCTTTTAATTAAATAAATCAAAAGTCCTTATTTAATTAATCCTTTTATCACATTTTTCTCATATTTGATTTAAATAAATCCACAAATTTAAGTCAAATAGGTCACATCATTTAATCCCTTCATTAAATTAATTAACCTTTATTAATTTAATCTCTCCTCATGTCCCTTCCTCCATCTTTTACCACTTGCACATGAAAATAGACTTATTTGATTTATTAAATCTCTATTTTCCTCAACAAGGCATCTTTTAAGGAATATTCTCTCAATTTGAATTCAAAATCCAAGTGGACTTTGTCCTTCCAACAAGGTATTTACTCCTCTTACAAATTCCTTTTTCCTTGATCCAAGTGGCATTCAATACACCTTCTTTCCCTCTTGCATGTCATTTCAACAATTTCAAAATTCAAATATATGCATTTATTGACACATTCATCAAAACTTGCACATCCTCCATCCACTCATAAGTTGACAAGTGGCACTTTTCCATTGGATAATTCTTAGTCCCACATTGCTCTATTTTGGATATTCATCCATCTTCTCATTCTATAAATAAGATGCTAATCTCCTCATTTTATCATCCACAATTTGAGTAAACTTACTATGCTCAAATATTTAGCAATCTCCATCCACATTTTTTAATTTGTAGCTAGGTTATGTAGATTTTGGTCTTGAAGCACTCACCATTCTTCATCAAAGTGGATCATTCATCAACATTCATCAAACTTGCATCATTGGAGTTGGGAAAGGGCCAATTTTCACATCAAATTGGCACCAATTCCCCCATAGGATCAAGAGTTTGCATTGTCTTCAATAGGATTTAGTTTGCTTTATTCCTCTTTCATTTCATTCTTGTCTCATTTCCTATTTTAAACTTTTCTAATGGATTTCATGGGGAATCCTTGTTCTTACTTGCATTTGATCTCCTAATGTATTCATTTGTTGTGTTTTGTAGGTATTTGGATTGGGGTTCGACACACACAAAACACCAATTATTCAAATTTGTTATATTTTACACCCTCCTGTAAAGGAGAGAATAAAATCTCGTAATCTAAAGAGTCTTGTGTAAGTATGACACCTTGTACTAAGCAAGAGATATTTTTGTCACAAAATAACAAAACATCTTCTACCATTGATCAAGAGAGTATCTTTTTGATACTCCTCCAAGATCATTTGACATATCTCCCTCCAAGAACACAAAATAAATTTTACTACAAGATTTCATTTTGTGCATGTCACGGAGTTCACGGTCATTCTACTAATGAATATAAGGCTTTAAGTAACAAAAATCAACATCTTAGGGACTGGGGCACTCTTCTTTGTGTTGAACCACCTAGTTCCTCTAACTAAAACTTATTTTCATCCTATTCAGCTCATCCTTGTCCTACACTAAGGGGGGGAAAGGGGTTGGTTAGCCTTGTCCTTGTATGTCACTTTTCATTGTCTCTTTTGGCTAGTTGACTGCCTTTCATGTGTATATAAGAGAAATCTTGGGATGTAGAAAACATGACTTAAGTTGGCTTGCATGTGACATACTTATTCATGATGTAGTTCGATTCGGAAACATATGACTTGGCATAGGAATTTTTGAAAGCAATTGCTCACAATAATGTTATTAGCAACTGCTTTAAAGTGGGGGCATACATCGACACTAATGTTTCATTATGAAATTTTCTTTTTCTTGTTATGCGTCCTTTTCTTGGTGGTGTCATTAGGCTTAATTTCCTCTAAGAGAATGACATTTCTTAGATTTTTCCTCTCTTGGAAACATTAAGCATGATCCGTAAGAAGAGACCTTACATGAACTAAGTGAAATCCATTTGAACATTCCTTACACTATTTTGCATTTACAACTTTTATATGGCCACCTTTCATAACACACTTTGCATGCCTATGGAGCCATCTTGTTTGTTCATAAGTTCCAAGCATATGAAGTTTTGATTGCCTCATGAAGCTTGAAGTTCATTGTTTGTTCATGAGCTCCAAGCATATGAAGTTTTTCTTATTTCATGAAGCTCAAAGATCATTATTGTGTGGCACCTTATCAAAGTTATCAAGATGTATAAATTTAGTATGGTTGGATGAGAAGATGATTTGAGGCATAACTTTCCCTTAGCCACTCACATGTGTATGTGAGCGCAAATTGGTCGTATATGTCTCACCTTCTTGGATTACTCACCCAATAGAAAGCAAAGAGTTGCATTGCCTCAAAGTGAGTGTGCATCTATGGAAAAATAGCGTCGATCTTATCCACATTATGTTGGACAAATAGTTGAAGCTTGATGCACCTCTTTTTTTTTCTGTTCTTGTTTTTCTTTCTTTTAGTTATTGAAATTGCATGTTTTCATATCTTGATGTTGTATATCATACACCTTGTGCATGTCATTTTGTACTTATGTCGATTTGACGTAGGATCTTGGATCCTAGGGGCTTGGTTACCTCCTTGATCTTTGTTATCCTAGACCATTCGCATTGGTACAATTGAACCCCTCTTGAATGTCTACTTTAGTGTGAGTTTGAAGCAAGTTCATCCTCTCACTAAAGTGGGGCCTAAATGTGGCAAAAGAAAAAGTACACTTTTTCCTTGCTTGATTTGGGGATAATTAATGATAAATTAGACTTAGTATCACCTTGATCTAGTGTTGTGATGTGTTTTACACATCCACATTAGGTTGTGGGCCCTTTTAAAGCTAAATAAACCTAACTTTTCCTTAACTCGGTGTTGTAAAATGTATTTATTTACACCTTCACATTAAATTTAGGATGCTTTCAAATTAAGTGGAACTAATCTAGTGTTGTAATGTGTTTTTACACATTCACATGGGATTTTGGGCCCTTCTAAGCTAAATAGACCCATTTTTTCCTTAATTTAATGTTGTAAAGTATATGTATTTACACTTTCACATTGGATTTTGGGCCCTTTGTATTTATGACCTTAATATAGGCCCCTAATACCCTATTTTGTGAATCTTGAAGCTTATTTCAAGTAAAAACCTAATAAAATCATCAAATATGTACTCAAATTTTCAAAAACCCACCCCAAAAATCTAGGGTGGGACTCAATCATTGCCTTGGTTGAATGAGTCCCCCTAGGTGGGATCCATATGCCAAGTGTGGTGAATGAGTCCCATTTGGGGCCTTTTCAAGGTTTTAGATGGGAAAATTGGGTTTTAAGTTAAAATTTCATGAATGTCCACATGTGGGATCCAATTAACAAGATATTATATGGATTTCCTATATAAATGGGGTATCAAATCATTATTTCATCAATTCTACATGTTATCAAGTCAAGCACTCAAGAGTTAGGCATTCCAATACTTTACAAGATCATCAAGATAACATTCAATATCATTTTTAAGGCATTCAAGGGCCAAATTCTTCATCAATTATTGTAGCAATACAAGATCCATCATCATGTCAAGGATATCAAGCATCAAGCATGTTATTGAGCTAGTGTTGTGATGTATCATTGAAGATCAAAGATCAAGCATTGTTCTACACCTAAATTTCAAGACCTAGATCTACATCCTCCATGGCCATTTCATGTTAGATTGCATATTTACAAAGCATCATTTACAAGGTTTCATTCAAGGTATCATTGTTCATGTTCCATGTCCCATGTTTCATGTTTCATGTCCTTGTTTCATTGTTTCATCATTTGGTTTAATTACTTAAATGGGGTTTGACCAAGGCGAAACCCTATTCACTAACAATAAATAATTTTTCTTCTCTTTACATGTGTGATTACAAATCTAGGTGTCTTGGATCTTGAAGATCACTTAAATATTATGTTACAAGCTTGAAGGAAGTTATTGGAGTTGTCTAATCATTTGTAAGGTTGCTATCTTCACAAAAAGTCACCTACAACCCCGAAATCAGAGTTTTAGATCTAAAAACGAAGAGGAATAGAAAGAGCAGACATTGAAGACCAGATTTAGACCTTGAATCTCTAGAAAAGCCTAATTGGACTCATATGCTAGTCCTGGCCTATGAGTCCCAGTTTACTTTTTTTTTTCAATTTTTTGCAATTTCGAATACCCTTTTTCTGGAAGTCAGTTCCTGCACAAAAACCTAAATCTAGGATTGATTCATCCAGAATAGCGAATGAGTTCCAATGGTCCAAAATTTTAGGTTATTCAACATTTCAGGCCTCTATTCAAGCTCTCTCAGGTTTCAAGGTGCTTCTCTATACTTTTCCAGTTTGTTGTTTTAATTTATTTGCATTTATAGTTCATTTAGTGAGGTTTTATGCATCATTGAGTTCAATCATTAGATCTTGTATTTCATACATTTTTCCAAGCTCTAGCTTGGTGGTGAACCCCTCATTAATCTCTAAACATACCCTAGTATAGTCCCTTAGTAGATCTTTTTCTCCCATTATTATCATTTGATTGAGATCTCTAGGGCATCCTTGAATGTGGAGTATAGAAAGATTGTTGCCTTAGGTCCTAAAACCGAACTGGGGAAAATTTTCTACCTTATAGTGCCAACAAAACCTTTGTAGACAAGACCACATTTACCCCTATTTATTTTCTGAGATTCCAAAACTCTCACAATGGGTTTCTACTTTTGTGGCTTTGATTGGTTGCATTTTTGTGTCATGCGTTTAGATGCAACATGTTTCTTTTCTAACACATTGGTTTTACTCTCTTGCTTTGCTAAAATGTTAGAAGAAGATACATCTTGGTCAACATATTTCTTCTCTTTGTGCTCTAACTGATCTTGTAAATTATTAAGTTCTTTTCTCAATAATATGTATTGGTTACAAAATTGCATAAACAGAGATTTGTATTATCTCCAACATTCAAATATTAATTCTACCTCATCTTTTGAACTAACATGAATTTGTAGAGATAATATTCCATTAATTTAGAATGTGGACATGATTGTAATTAGAAAACCACATGATTTGATGCACCTTATAACATCAATTATACCCTTATTTCTCCATATTTTTAATTATTCCCAAAAACCTTATTACTCCCAATTTTGCATAAAAAATTCAATCACAAATTCCTTTATATGCAAATTTTATAAATAAATAACACCAATGGAAAAAGGAAATAGTGAGTTACCAAGAAGTCAGATTATTTGGTGCAAGCACAATCATCATCATTTGGATGTCACACATAACCCCCACATAGGCATCTACCTTCAAACTTGCAGCAATAGTAGACCTAATCACACACAAAAATAATCTACCAAGTGAAATTATATTTCCAATTAAATGGTAGTTAGCTCTTTAAAATAATTTGGTTCTCTTTTCTTCAAACTACTATTATTTTGTCCTCGTAATCCACCATATAATACTAATTTAGATCCAATCCTCATATACTTAATGCAAAGGGGCGATCTGAATGTAATGAAAATCTATAGCTGAGAGGAGGTGGAATGAATGAATAATCTAAGACCAAATATAAATAGGTTTTCTATGCTAGTTTTAAAATAACTTCCTTTCTTTAACACCAAGTTCTTTTGTAAGCATATTTGCATGCCACAGTGGCCATCTAGGAACTCGAATACATTCTTCATAGATGTTCTAAAATTCAAAAATTCTATAGAATCAAAATATCCTCCATAGTGACTCATAACTCATGGTATTAGGACCTAATAACCTAGCCAAAATAACCCTGGACAGAATAACCTGGCCAAAATAACCCAAGGACAAAATAACCTAGAATCATAATAACCTATGGACAAAAAAACCCGTGGTCAAAATAACCCATGGACAGAATAACCCATGGTCATTTTAGATCAAGCTAGTAAACTAGAAATGACATAAAATAAATTATAAATATGATTGTGAGGCACCATAGAGGCTATTTAGGTCATTTTTAGACCATATATCCATTATATACCGCTAAAATAGCCTTAAAACACCTTTAATATGCTTAAATAACCTATAAAATGGTAAATAATTATAAAAATAAAGGTAATTTCGTGGGAAAAAGTTAATTAAGACTTATTATGAAAAGATATAAATGAAAAGGAATTAAGAAGATATATAAAGTGGTAGAATTAAGAGAAGTAAAGAAAGGAAGAAGGGGAGAAGAAGAGTGTGTAGAGTGATAAGAAGAGAAATCCAAATTCATAAAAGAAGATATTTTGTAATATATTTTTTTGAACATTATTTTAAATTTTCCTAGGGCTTTTTAAAAGAGTACAAAAATCAATATATTTTTAGGAAACCAACACATTCTTCATAATTTTATATATATATAATGTCTCTTCAGTTTTTAACAAGTCAAAAAAACAAGAATTTACTCATTGTAGACAGTTACACATTTTTGTTTCATCAACAAGGAATCAATAAAATGATTTGGCATTGTGCGGAATATTTTAAAAATAAATGTTCAAGTCGGTGCTATACTATTACAAATAGAATCTAGTGATGTGATTAGCAGTATAGAACATAATCATGCTCCAAAACCTGAGATGATCACTGTTAAACACAAATTGAAATAAATGAAAGACATGGCATGCTCGACTCAAGATTCTACAAGAAATATCATTGCTACTTCATGTTCTAATATTCCATTACCCATAGCAGGAGCAATACCATCAACCCATGCATTATCCAAAATGATTCAAAGAAAAAGATTAAGATTTGAAGTGTCACCACCAAATCCTCACACATTAGCAGATCTTATCTTACCAATTGAATATACAATTACCAATAGAGGGTAAAATTTTCTTTTTCATGACAATAATGGTGAGAATCATTTTCTAATATTCACCACCACATAGAATTTGCAATTATTGAAAGAATCTAAAAATCAGTTTAGTGATGATACATTTAAAACAATGCCAAGTATTTTTCAATAGTTGTACATGATTCTTGGCTAGATACATTGGGCAACCAAGTAGGAAAAAATATCGTGAACTCAAAGAAAGACTAAATAGATTGGTTGATGGCTATGACAACCATAACATTTTAGATTATATGAGGCATCGCTCATAATTTGACACTTTAATTGAAAATTTGAATAATAATTTTTTTTTAGCAACATACATGTAATTTATAAAAAAAAAAAAAATCTTTCTCTATATTCTTATGGGGATATTTTGTCCATGGGTTATTTTGGCTTGGGTTATTATGACCCTAGGTTATTTTTTCCCTAGGTTATTGTGACCAGGTTATTCTGTCCAAGGTTATTTTGGTCGGTTTATTATGTCACGTAACCATAACACATGCTAGTCATTTACTTCCACCACATCTGATCAGTCCAATGATGGAAAAAGGGCTACCACCATGATTATCTCCTCTACTCCAACAAACACTATCGAATACCCAACACTTCACACATCCATGCTTGGTATTTTACATCAATCTTCATGTACCATAGACAACAAATCTTAAACATCATGCAATTTTTTTATTGGCTTTGATACCACTGTTAGGCCTAGCTGAGGAAAAATACAAAAAAGATCGACTTGTTAATGGCCGATACATCCGCCAGAGTTAATAGGTCCATGGGAGATGGTTAATCCATGTCAGAAATCCCAAGGGGAGCACTAACCATTTTCCAACAATCTCCTCCTCAACATTACCCAAGGGGATTCGAACCCAACACCTTTGGCTCTAATACCAATTATTGGCCCCACAGTTGTCATTGCACCAAAAAATCAATCTATTAATGTCTGATACAATTATCGGAGTTAATGGATCCATGGGAGGTGATTAAGCCATGTCACAAATCTTGAGGGGAGGCTAACAATTTTCCATCATGTGGTTGGCCAAACACTTGAAGTGTGGAGTTAACTTTTGAAACCCAAGGATTATAATCAAGAAATAGAGCATCTCATGTTATAAAATGGATAGGTGATCAAGTAGAACCCCATCGTGAACAAGAAAGTATAAGATAGAAAAAAAATTGGTGCAAGCCAACGTGCTTATTATAGCTTGTCCATTGGAGGCAATGGTATAGATCCCACTTCAGGAAAATGAGATACCTTCAACAAGTTGTGAATAAGATGCTTTGTATAATAGTCATTATGAGCATAAGTTGTGTAGTATATGATAAATTTAGAGAAGGATAGAGTATAGTGTTAGTGAAGTTAATATTTAATTCTATTTCTAGCCACACCAAATCTATGGTTAACATTGAGCTTTGTTCTAAGGAGCAATTACTCTCAAGATGATTTCCATGGATCATGAATCTAGAATAATTATTAAGGGAGAGCCCTTTATAGTCATGTCTTTATTCAGTAATTTCTTTAGAATTTTTTAACATAACTTACAAAAATGTTAATAGATGTAATAAATTTTTATTATTAAAAAAATATTAAATAATATTGAAAATGTAAGAATCTTAAATTATTTCATTTATTTTTTGTGTTTTTCAATTTAAAAATAAAATATATTGACATAAAATTTATGATCTACAAAATTTTAAAATATTTCCCTTTCGAGTTTCTTTTATATTTAAAATGATTTTATTTTCAAAAGACAAAATTTAGGAATACTGTTTCTATGATTTGTCTTGTAACAATATGGGAGTCTTTGTATGTGATTTGTTTTTAGGGTTATTTCTAAGATCAAACTAGCTCTTCATCAGAATAATATTACTTTGTGAGAAGTAGTTATTGTATGAGTATCACAATTAGCCTAGAATAATCTCCAAGAATATTTACATCAAGAATATGTAAACGTTTATTTAGTGAAATTTTCATGAATATGATAATTTTCGTTCAAACATCTATCCACTATTTGTGGTCAAGACGGATTTTTTTTTCCAAAAAAAAACAAAATTAAATAAAAGTATAGAAATTGTAGCTAGATACAACACATTTATTGAGTTAATTTTCCATCGATATGATCATTTAATTTTCCATTATCCACTCTATGTGACCAAGGCAGAGTTAATCTACATATGTTTACAAACCAACATAGTTTCAATAGGTAAATTACATAATTCTCTTATATTTGTTCTGTTGAAATAGTGATTTCAGAGTAATTGAAGGCGGCGGTTCAATTTCATGAAATGACAGTCTCACATCTCTTTCTTTTTGGTGGTGGGACATCCTTCTGATCTATATAATTAGCAAACATTTGCAATCGGGAGGAGATGGATTTAACGTGAGATGAATTATCATTTCTGTGCACAAATCGGTAAAGTAGGTGACACAAATAGTAGACGAGGCTGAGAAGTGACACACATCCTATTAGTAAAAATATACCCCAAAAGTCGTTAAGGCTCAACCTGTTTGATTCCAATCCACCAGTCTCCTTGTTGCATTTGTTTTGACTTGAATTGAACCACCTCTTCTGAATTTCTTACATCTCTGAGCTTTCTGAAAGATCTAATATAGCCTTGGAAATGTCTGAAACCAGCAGAGACCCCTTTGGAAACATTTGTACACACAATTGGAATCAATCATTAGATTTGTAAATCAGACAAGTCTGAGTTTTAGAGGCAAGTTTAGAGACTTACGAATGTGAAGCCTCTAGTTCTATAAGTAGGTCCAATTTTGGCATAGGCATTGCATCTTGTTGATAGAAATGTGTTTTGATAAATAGTTTTATCATCAACTATGGCAGCTCCCCCTCTGTTGCGGGGTCCCCCCCTCGGTGCAATGGCATACTCATTTACAGATGCGTATGGGTGAAGTGTGCTTTTATTCACACCAAATTGTTGTTCCAAATACTTGTCTATGAATGACCCCTAGTGAAGGGGTCATACCCAATTGGAAAATTTTGTGTAATGAGAGATTCAAGGCTATACACCTTTGGTACAATTTCTCTCTCAGTAAGCATTGACGACAGGTTGGCGGTGTAACTAGACATTAACACCAAAACTACAAAAAGCCAAATTATCGCCACTACTTTGCCCAGACTACTTACAATCCTCTCCCATGTGTAATCCACTAATTTAGAATTCGAAAGCATTATAAATTACACTATAGTTTGTCCATCTGAAAAGATGGTCTTAAAACATTGTTTGGGTATAAATAGTGAAATTTGTAATATTTTTATAAGAGGAAAAAAACATAAAACATTTCAGGAATGGTAGTTGTCCTAGCAAATTTTTAGAATTCATTGAAAAAGGATTAAATATGAAAGATGCATTTTATTAGTCCATCTCATAGGCACTGAATTAAGGCCTTCATCTCACTCAGCTCTCTTGTAGGTTTTCCTGCAACTTATTCTGCATTTTTGTATTCTCTAGCTTCCATGTCTTCTCTAGCTTCCATGTCTTCTCTCGTCCATCAGCTCGTTGACCATTTGATGCAAGGTGGTGGCCTCCCATGATAACACACTCATGGTGGACCTTGGATTGTCTTGAGCTACTACTCCTAGTGTTGAAAATAGTGCATTAGGCATTGATCCCACCTTTAGCAATAGTTTTCCTTCCCATAACATGCAAGTTGACACACAAAACGATCATGTTCTACAAGAAAACACCATTAATATTTATGAGGATCTAGCACATTTGCAACAAAATATGTGTCTTGAAAACATTTCAACCACTGCAATAATTGCTATAGACAAAATCCATCGTTTTCTTGAATGTAATGAAGGGTTAGACATTATAAAACAAATTGTTGAGATATACCATAAACACATTCCTTCCACCTCTAGTACATCTCAACCAACAAACGATGTGGTTATTCATGGAGGACCTCACATTCCTCCCCCTTCAACCATAGCATCCATACCTACCTATACCATTCCCCAAGTCACAACCACACCGCAATAGGTTAGCAATGTGATTCCTTCTTCGACTATTCCTGCTAGCATTCCTGATTCTTCTATGGCTTCAAATGTTTTCTACTCTTCCACCATACCATCTATTAGCATTCCATTCACTTTCCCTGTAACCACTACATACAATCCATCACAACTATCTCTTCTACCTCATACCACTTACACTGATCCTCTCATCACGCAACTTTTCCTACCATTTCCTCTGTGCAACAACAAATATCCACCATAAGTCAAAGTCAAAATGCTACACCCTCTTATTATGTCTGTAGCAACCCATTATCTTTGGAAATATTAAGAACACTGATGCCACAAGGAATTGAGATAACTAGATTTGAGAAGTACGGAGGGAAGGGTGATCCTACTAATCATTTTAATGCTTACACAACCTTATATAGTGACTTTGTTCTTGACGATAAACTGTTGGCCAAACCATTTCCTAGGATCTTAAAGGACACTTCCTTGGAGTGGTTTTCATCCTTACCAAACAATTCAATTTGTTCATTTAATGAACTAGTTGATGCATTCATAAATCATTTTAAAGTGCACATGACTCCCAAAAAGACATTGGTTGATCTAATGAGATGTAAAAAAAATGTGGATGAAAAAGTAACCAATTTCATATCATGCTATCAGTCACTCTATGCCCAAATTGATGTTAAGGTTCCTGATCCACATCTCCAAAACATGTTCATTGCAAATTTACAAAATCACATCCAAGATAAATTGACCATGATGAAATTTCCCTCTTTCATGCATTTATGTAAAACCCTTTATGACTTTCACAATTTGATTAGTAGTCATGATGCTAAGTCCACTACTAATGGAACTAAAAAATCTAAACCTAGAACTTCAAACAATTCCCAACCATTTCGAAAGCCAAACAAAGGGTTCTTACAATTCAACCCCCCTTCTCAACAACCAAGTAACAGTTGTTAAAGTCATGATACCTTTTACTTATGGAGATCCAAAGAAGCAGTTTACACCTTTACTAGACACTCTTCACAACACCATGAACCAGCTATTGCAACAATAGGTGATTACTTTACCTATTGTTAAACCATTGGATCCAACCAAACCTTTTCCTCCAACCTTTCAACCCAATGCTTATTTCCATTATCATAGACAAAAATGGACATAAAATAGAATAGTGTAAGCATCATAAAAACATAGTGCAAGACCTCATTGATTATGACCATCTTTCTATTTCAAATATTAATGTTAAAGGCAATCCATCTGTTGCCCCACCCAATCAAAATTTGCAAATTTTCACCAATCTGATCCCCAAACATACTATGTCATTCGTCAAAGCTAATGAAACTCAAAAAAATGATGTAATGAATGTTCATACAGTTGTTGAACATCCTGATCCTATTCCACATACCACTTCTATTAATCATATGGACCATGATTTGGTAGGAGTGACAGACATTATTGCTCATAAGGTCCAACCTAAGAAATCTCTTGATATTGCATTCTCTTCCAAGGATATTCTTTTGAATCTTCCTGATGGTCCTCTTTACATAGCCGGCTATATTTATGATAAGCCCACTAATGGGATATGTTGGCATTGAAAGAAGGACAAACAAATGAGAGAGGGGGTGAATCAGTTGTCACATAATATTTAAACTTTTCAAACTTAACTTAACATAATCTTAGATATGATGAATGAATAATAAACCACAAATAATCAACACATCAAAAACATAGAACACCAAGATTTTTTATGTGGAAACCCTATTAAGGGAAAAGCCACGGTGGATGTCAGTCCACAATATTATACCCTATTAAAATCATAATGAAGAATAATGGGAATGCACATGCATTCAAGCACACTGCCTAGAGCTCACTGCTCAAATACAAGAGGGATCATTTCCCAAATAAGACACACTATCTTAGAGCAATTCATATTAGATCCACAGGGTATGAACTAAGAAAATAGCTTCTACAAAAGCTTGATTACAGTTCTGATTAAGCACAGAAACACTCCTTCACACTTTGCTAAAACTTCTTCACACTCTGCTCTGCAATCAAATGATTAGGTCACTATTCACACACTTGCTCTTTCTCTGGAACTTCTTTGCTACATAACTTTACAAAAACAACAGCTCTTATATATTTGCAACATGGCATTACATCAACAACTTTGTCGGCCAAAATAAAATATAAAACATATACATAATGTCAACCCAAATTTATAAGTAAATTTTCAATGTGAATCAAACACTGTCGGCCACAATGTAATGAAGACTTAAAACAATATCCTCGAGCATTCCAAACATTCAAATTTTAATCTCCGAGGATCAACAATACATTACAACTACCATGTCGGCCAAGAACATAAAAACCCAAACACACAAGAGAAAAATCACCAACCATGAGCACACTGATCAATGCGGATGTGCAACAAAGATAAAGCATGATCTATAACCATCCACAAGCATCAAAAATCATTAGAGAAGCATTTGCAACAAATAAAATTATTAGAATCACATCAACTTCAATCAGGAACACTAACTAAAGCCACAGAAAAACTGTTAGAACACAACTATTCATAACATGAATAAATCTTCACACAGACCTCTGAAACTTTCAATGGATAAACTAGATACACTTAGAAATAAACCCTTTAGTCTACAATGAATGATCGTCAATGTACTGAGCAAGACACCTTCATGACCTTCACTATTCCACTGTTAACCTACAACTCTTTCTTTAACAATTTCCTCAATATCCTCAACATACACAACCTACAATACATTAATTCTAATAGTGTTGACATCAATCAAAACCACATATCAACAACACAACCACAACATCCATTAATCTCCCCCTTTGGCATTGATGGCAACACATGATGTGAAAAACACCATCAACACAACTCTCAATCAACTATTACTCCCCCTTCAATTTTGACTCTTCTCTTCATGTTGTTTTTCACATTGCTCTTCTCCCCCTTTGACATCAATGGAAAATATAAGCATTGTCTTTTCACATACAAGTTATGAACCACATATCTACACATCTGACTACTCCCCCTGAGTAGCAGCCACGAAAACATCAATCCAGATTAGAATATAGCTATGAAACACACAGATTGATGCAAGTAAATGCATCTCTAGTTCTTATCAAGAGGGGTAATCACCCCTAGCCTCCCTATGAGATACTCAAAATTATCCTTTGGAAATGGCTTGGTGAAAATGTCTACAATTTGTTCTTTGGTAGGCACATACTCCAGTCTGACTTCTTTCTCACTCACTTTCTCCCTTAGGAAGTGAAACTTAATTGATATATGCTTGGTCTTAGAGTGTAGCACCAGATTCTTCGATATGTTTATTGCACTTGTGTTGTCACAGTATATGACAATAGGCTCATCATATACTACTCTAATATCTTTCAGCATCTATTTCATCCACGGCACTTGAGTACAATTATTTGCAATAGTAATATACTCTACCTTAGCAATAGATAGGGAAATGGAATTTTTCTTTTTACCCAACCAAGAAACCAACTTCTTCCCTAGGAAGAAGGAACCACCACTAGTGATTTCCCTGTCATCTACATCTCCTACCCAATCTGCATTAGTATAGTCACTCAAGGTAAGATATTCATCTTTAGGATACCAGAGCCCAAAATCAACTGTTCCTTTCAGGTATTTGAAAACTCTCTTTACAGCAGTCACATGAGATTCTTTCAGATCAGCTTGACATCTAGCAACCATACACACAACATTCATGATGTTTGGTCTACTCTGAGTTAAGTAGAGCAATCCACCAATCATTGACTTGTATCTTGTTTGATTTTCCTTAGGAGAATCATCATTATGTGTTAACTTGCATTTGGTTACCATGGCTGTATCAACAGGTTTTGAGTCTTCCATGCCAAACTTCTTTAGCAACTATGTCACATATTTGGACTAAGATATGAAAATCCCATTATCTAACTAAGTGACTTGCAATCCTGGAAAGAACTTCATCTCTCCAATCATACTCATTTCAAATTCACTTTTCATTTCATTCTAAGAAAACTTCATACATAGATCATTGTCACCTCCAAAAATAATGTCATCAATAAAGACTTCAATAATCAACTCTTTATCATGATCCACCTTAAAATACAATTTTTTGTCAGTAGTACCTTTATTGAATCCAAGCTTTAGTAAGTATTTATCCAGTCTAGCATATACCAGGTTCTGGGGGCTTGCTTGAGTCCATAGAGAGCTTTATTCAATCAAAAAACCATTTCTTCCTTATCAATTAGTTGAAATCCATCCGACTGTTCAACATATACCTCTTCTTCTAACTCACCATTCAGAAAGGATGACTTCACATCCATTTGATCAACTTTGTAGTTCTTATATGTGGCATAAGCAAGAAATAGTCTTACAGCTTCATTTTTGGCAAAAGGGGCAAAGGTTTCTTCAAAATCAATACCTTCCACTTGTGAATACCCTTTACATACCAGTCTTTCTTTATTTTGAACCACTTCACCTTGTTCATTCAACTTATTCTGAAAGACCCATTTAGTACCAATCACATTTTTATCTTTAGGTCTGGGAACAAGAATCCATGTATCATTCTTTTCAATCTACTTGAGTGGAGCTTACCTTGACAATTTTATCAAAATTCACATGACACAGCCTCCTATGCCATAACCATCTTTCATCTACTTGAGCAATTAAACAACTTTCATTAGCAGCACTCAGGTGAAAAATATTACCTCTTGTCTTTGTACTTGAAGCAATTACATTTCCAAATCTTCCAAGTATCTTACATCTTCCATCTTTGAACTAAAGATTGTAACCCTTGTCTACCATCTATCCAACACTCAATAGGTTATGCTTCAAGCCTTCAACATAAAGGACATCATCAATGTTATGTTTACCACCAAGAAAAATACATCCTCTATGATGAATCACACCAACATTGTTATCTTCGAATCTTACAACCCCACTGTCATATTTCTCTATACTTACAAATTTTATTTTGTCACCAATCATATGATGTGAGAATCTGTTGTCAATAACCCACTCATCCTTTTCTTCAATTCGGGCTACAAGATCTTTCTCAACTTTAGCAAATTCAGTAGCCGCTAGACCATTTTCCTTGGTAACAATGAAAACCTATTCATCTTCATTTCCATTTTCTTTATCAGATTCTTCATCAGTCACACCTTCTTCAACATAATAGCATTTCTTTTGAAATCTAAATTTCTTAGGATTAGACCTAGGAACTCTTTCATGACACCTTGAAGCAAAATGACCTATTTTATTGCAAGAAAAACATTTAATAGGAAACTTTCCTTTATACTTACATTGTCCTCTTCCTTCTTTCTTCACAATCAATGCTTCTAGCTCTTCTACCTCTCTTTATTCATCTTCAAGTTGTTTCATCTCTTCCTCATACTTGAATGTCTTTATATAACTCTCTCCCGAATCATATCTTTGCTTGTTTCTTCTAGATACAAAGGCCTTAAATGCAGATTCAATCTTGGGCCCAGTATCACCAAATTCATTCAACTCAAAGGCAACAAGTTTACCAATCAGCATATCTCTTGTCACATTTGTTACTGTTTTGAGCTCTTCAATAGCATGACCCTTTGATTTGTAAGAGGAAGGCAATGGTCTGAGCACTTTAGCTAGAATTTCTTGTTCATCCAAGGTACCACTGGTACATCTAATACCCATCACAAGTTCATTTACTCTTTTCATAAAAGAAGAAATATTTTCATCTTCACCCATCTTCAAAGTTTCATACTTTCCTTTCAAACTATGTAGCTTAGTGACCTTCACAAGTGCAACTCCTTCATACAAAGTCTCCAGCTTCTTCCAGATCTCATGAGTTGTCTTTAGATCCATCACATTTGTCATTTTTGAATCCATCAGAGCACACAACAAAGCTTCAATAGCCCTGATGTTAATCTTAGCCTCTTTAATCTCATCAAGAGTGGAAGGACCATTCTGAGGAATAACATATTTGTTCTTTGTAATCTTCCAGAAGGGTTCACCAATACACCTCAAATGACACTTCATTTTGGCTTTCCACAGAGAGTAGTTTTTTCCATCGAATCTAGGACTCTCCTTCTTGTATGATGCCATCTTAGGTCACCTCAAGCTTTTAAACTTCTTCAAAGGAACCTGCTTTGATACCAATTGTTGGAAAAACAAGGATAGACAACTAAGAGGGGGGTGAATTAGATTGGAAAATAAGTTAAGGTTTGAAAAACCCTTGTTTCTTGTGTGTATGGCAACATTTACTGTGGTTTTTTGTTTTAATATACCTTCAACTAGCTCTAACCTAGTAGTTCTTGCTGGTGTTAGCAGTTCGACGGCGATAATCAATGGCTCCTCCTCTGAACAAACATCCCCAAAAATTTATTTTGAAAGTCTTCCACAAGGTAAGTGCTTTGATTCACTAGCTGATGTAGTTTTTCCTTTACCGGATTTTGATACTGCCTACCAATGGCTTGAGCAATACACCCTTGTTGGGTATTTTGTTGGGATAACTCCCCCTAAAAGTGTGCTTAAAGATTGGATTAACAAGGCTTGGGTCCCTCATGGGGTGCACCTTGATATGGTCCAAAACTTAACCAAAGGTTTCTTTTTGTTCCGATTTGCAGAGGTCAATCATGTGCAGGCCATCCTAGGCCATGGGCCCTAGTATGTTTGGTCTTCTTTGTTATTTTTTCAAGCATGGACTCGTGACTTTATTGTCTCGAACGACACCAAGTTGCGAGTCTCACTCTGGATTGAATTCCCTGGTCTACCCCTACCTTGTGTGTCATTTTTGAATAGTATAGTCTCCTCACTGGGGAGGGTTATTTGCATTGAGCCAAATAGATTCTTTCAGGCCCGCCCCCAGAAGATGGTTTGTGTGGAAATGGACCTTTCCAAATATTTAAAAGACTCCATTGATATCCAAATTGGAGCTCTCTGCCACACCCAGAAGGTCACATATTTTAATTTTCCCAACACGTGTTATAGGTGTCATTCAGTGAACCAAAAGATAAAGGACTTCCCTTTAGCAATGCCTCATACACCATCTCCGCCATGAGATACTGAAAAACCTCATTCGGCGGTTGCATCTGCTGCCAAACCTGATGCGAAAAGGACTATAGTTACGAACTGAAAGAATAAGTCCACTGGTTCTGGGTCGGGTCCTGTGACCTCTAAGCCAGTGAAAGATGTTTTAAACCCTTCTATGAAGGGGAAAGAAACTCTGGTTGGAGCGGATTATGTTTCATAGCAGCCTAGGCCAAAGGCTATGCCTCAGTCGGCTACTATCATGTTAACACAGCCAAATGTGTCTTCTCCTATGATAGGAGCTCACGGGTGTTCTCACAACCCTTCCCCTCCTAGGGAAGAAGGGGAATATGTTCATGAAAAATGGAGGATGCCCTCCCCATCCATTCAGATTGGATCAGTTCTGACAGAATTTTTACAGAATCGTTTCTCTTCTCTGAATGAAGAGGAATCAAGTTTTGAAAACATGGAGGAGTTTCACTCATGAAGTTCCTTTCATGGAAATTTCAAGGTCTGAAAGACCTCTCCAGAAAGTATTCTATCAAGGATACCTTGTGCAATTACTCTGGTGTTGAAGTTCTTTGTCTCCAAGAAGTTAAAATTTCTGGTTTTTTTCTTGTTGCGGCTAGCCATTCTATTTGGCCAGCCAGTAAAATGTTTTGTACTACCCATGATGTTGGGTGTGGCAAATCTTTCACCCTTTTGGCCCCTCGGTGGCACTCCTCTATGGTTGACCACGGGTCTGATCCCACTCATCAGCTTGTCTGGATCCTTCTCAACATTGATAATCATTCCTTTGGGATTATTAATGTCTATGCTTCTAAGATTTGATGTTGTGGAATGCTCTTTTCTCTAGCGTTGGATTTTTTATTCTTTACTAGTTGCTACCAGGTTACTCTGTGGGGACTTCAATATGGTAGAAATGGCATATGAAAAAGATGGCACTTTTCTATTCAGATGGACAGCTGGGGAAAGGGAGGCGTGGTTTTACATGCGCAATAAATTGGGGCTTTTTTATCCCAATATTGGTCGTCACCATTCTCATTCTCTATGGCACACTTGGTGCAATTACTGAGCTGATTTTGATAGAATTTTTAAGCACCTTAATCGTGCCATGATATTAGTGCAATTTTTTTCTCATTTGAGAGCTCCTCTCTCTCGGTTAAGCCGTTAGTGGATGTGACTTTGTCAAACCACTTCCCCATTTCTTTTTGCATTGAATGGGAACTCGACAGCCTAGTACATGTAAAACTCAAATTTTTTTAAACACGTCTTTACTCTACCACAAGCCTACCCTGGCCCACATTCACAAAGTTTGGAATTTGGAGTGTAGGTCAGCTCATCATGTAGGCTATATTTCTTGGTGGAATGAAGCTATCATCCTCACGGCTAGATTTTTGCGCATTTATGGGCGCTAGCTAGCTATTTTTCACCAGCGGTCTTTTGAGGCTAACACCGCTGACCTCCATTATGCCTCCAAGGATTTGGCAGCCAACCCCTTCTCTCCTACATTACAAGTCAGGGTGGCAGAGCTACGGCACAAAAAACAAATTGCTGATAGCTATGCTACTAGAGGAGCGCAAATCAAAGCCTGGTTGCATTGGCTAAAAGTTGGTGATCGTGCCTCCAAAGAGTTTTTCTTGGCTCTGCATGCCAAGAACTCATCCTTGGGCATTAAAAAAATAAAATATGGCACTCAGGTGCTCTTTGAGCTTCCTAACATTCTCTAGGCCTTTGTGCATCATTATGAGCAAGTATTCACTGCACAAGAAGTCATGCCTGTGTGACAGCAAGCCCTTCAGGATTGCCTTGTTATGATAAAACAAGCTTTCTTTAGCTCAGAAAAAAAATTGTGATCAACTTTTATCAGTTGATGACCTCAAAAAGGCTCTCTACTCCATGGCTGATGACAAATCCATGAGAATTGATGGATTCCCTTGTGAATTCTACAAAGTCATGTGGGGCGATATTGGGCATGATCTACATCCAGTTTACTTAGAAGCTTTTCATTCTAATTATCTAGGTAACTTAATTAATAAAGGTAACATACAATTCATACCTAAACCAGGTGACCCAAAAGACATTTGCAATTGGAGACCTATCACGCTTCTTAATGTCTCATACAAGATTATCGCCAAGGCTATAGCTCTTAAAATTTGCCATCTTCTACCTCAGATTGTGCACCTAGAACAAACTAGGTTTATCAAATCCAGATGTATTTTGGATAATATCATCGATATTTGGGAAGGCATGGAATGGGCCAGACATTCAAATGAGAAAGTCATGTTCATTAAGATTGAATTTTCCAAGGCCTATGATCCCATTGAATGGATGTTTATTCTTATTATGTTGCAAGCCTTGGGTTTTGGGCCCAATTTCATTCAATTTGTTCGAATGCTCTTTGCAGATGCCTCAGCTTGTATCACCATCAATGGTCTTCAATCCTTTGTCTTTGGCCTATTTCATTCCATTAGGCAAGGGTGCCCGCGGGTCCCCTCTTTATATGTGCTTGTTGCCGAGGGTTCTGGTTACCTTTTGGCCAATGTGGTTTCCCAGTGGTGAATCAAGGGCATTTCTTTGCCCAAGTCTTAGGCTCAGCTTGTTAATGGTCATTTTGTTGATGACTCATTCCTCACCCTTCTGGAGGATGAAGATTCCATTGTTGCCACTCTTGAGTGTCTTAATAATTTTTTTCTTGCTTCCGGCTCTGCCATCCAGTGGCATAAAACTTTGTGTTACCGACAGTCTATCTTGCCCTCTCTATTGTGGCTACAATAGTATGGTTGGAAGTGGATTGGGCCTGGAAAATTTTTTCAGTTTTTGGGCATTCCCTTTGCTTTTTAGGCATCTTCGGCTGAGCTTTGGCAAGCCGTGCTCTCCATAGTTGAGCAGAAGCTTGCTTATTAGGTTACCAAGCCCCTCTCTTTAGCAGAGAAATTCTAGGTGTGTTCCAAAATCCTAGAGGCCACCCATGTTTATTATTCTTCTTGTTGGGCCCCCTCCAAAGAAGCCTATGGAAAGCTTAAGAAGCTGCTTCATGACTTTCTTTGGGCCTCCTCTGAAACTCACAGAGGGTTTCATCATGTGGCTTGGGAATTTTTTTTCCTTCCTCGAGACTCAGGAGGACTCAGGTTGTTATCTACTCAACGGAAAGGGACTACTCTATGTGTTAAATGGATTATTCATGCCTTTACTGGGGATGAGGCCTGGAAAATTCTTCTCAAGCATAGTATTCAATCTGGCTTCCCTATTCATGGACCTTCCTAGAAGGGGATTGACTTTGAAACCCTTCTGGTCATGAATAAACCAATCTAGATTGTTGGGAATTTTGTGGCCAAAAGCATCTAACATCCTAGGAAGTTGTCAAACCTTGGCTCCATTGGGCTGGCTCTGGTTTTCAAGATGGGCTCTCTCTCAACTAGCACAATATTTGGTGGTCACCTCTTTTTGCTAGCAATGGTCAGCCATTAGCTAAGTTGTCTGGGCTTAAGGTGCTTAGATTTCACAAAAAGGGTATCCAGACCCTGCAACAGATTTTCCAAACCCACCATGTGTATCATGTCGTGGGATATTTTTTGTGCCTAGTACAGGCTTCATAACCAAGACCATGCTACTTTTGATGGCCTAGTGAATGTCATTCCTGCTGAAATGCTTCATAAGGTTGGAATTCGTGGGACCAAACCTTGGTGGAAAGACTGAAAGTGGTATCCAGACACATCTTTCAGGAACTACAAGCCTCGGCTTGGTTATAGGTGGCTCTCACCACATTTTCTTATGATTTAGAGTTTGAACCAGAGGTGGCTTCTTCAATCCCCCGCTCATGTCTGGCGTAAAATATTTGCTGCCACTTGGTCTACAAGTGTTGAGCCGAAGCTTGTCCACTTTGTTTGGTGTATTCTTTTCTAGGGCTTGCCTATAGGCTCTCGGCTAGTCCACCTGGGGGTCCAAGACCCTCACTACCCTTTTTGTGGACAAGCTAATAATTTTAAGCATATTTTTTGGTTTTGTCTCAGAGCTCAGCAGCTTTGGACTTGGATTCATGACTTTTTTTGGCCCTTTAGGCTAGAACCTTTCCCCTGGCATATGGTGTTGCTTGGAGATTCTCCCATAATTCCTGCAAAATTCACCCAACTTTGGCACACTTTCAGGGTGGAAATTCTCTTCAATATTTGGAAGGACATAAATGCTTGCATTTTTTCACATACTCAAATGGATATTCATGTATCTTTATATGCTACAGCTATGATTTTCTCTAATGTGCTTTTACAAGTTCAAGTGCAAGCTAACAAAGTTGCACTTGAGGTTGCTCACCTCCAGGTTCTCTTGGACCATTGGGGTAATGCCCCTTATACTGTTGCTTGGGTCCCCGCTTCGCCCACCTCTTCCCATGGCCATTTTCCCTCCAGGGGCCGACAGCGGAGTGGCTCTATGTGTCCCCGTTCACAACCCCCGTCGCAGTAGGATTCTCGCAGTCCTCAGCATAACCATTCTCCTCTATCGTGGGCTAGCTAGGGGTGGCCTTCTGGTAGTACTTCGGGGAGCGGTAATGGTGGTTCCAGGTGGCCCTCTGATGATCCTCCTACTTTTGGCTCTGGTTGGCCAGTCACTGGTAAAGCGCTCCCACGTCTGGCACTTGCAATCTCGCCCTGGCGTGAGGAAGAAGATAAAGAGAAAAATGATGTTGATGATGGTTGGGGTCCTCCTCCTGACGTCACTCCAGACCCTACTGATGTTTGGGGGAAAAATTTGGATGAAAGAGACCCTCCTGACTCTACTGGCACTGCTCTGGCTACTTAATGGCCTTTTCTATCTTTGTAATTTTGGACTTTTGGGCTTAGCCCACGTGATCTGTTAATTTTTTGGGCGTTGCCCATGTGACTCTTGGGGTATGCCTTTCTACCACCCACCCTTTTTTTGTGAATATGTATCTTTATATTTGAATTAATATAGTTAGCTACCTATTCATCAAAAAAAATTTGATGAATGAGCAATAAACCACAAACAATTAGCACATCAGAAACATAGAGAACACCAAGATTTTTTACATGGAAACCCTGTTAAGGGAAAAACCATTATAGTGGATGTCAATCCATAATATTATACCCTATTAAAAGTATAATGAAGAATAATGGGAATGCACATGCATTCAGGCACACTTCCTAGAGCTCACTACTCAAATATAAGAGGGCTCGCTACCCAAAGAAGACACATTGTCTTACAACAATTCGAACTAGATCCACAGGGTATGAACTAAGAAAATAGTTTCTACAAAAGCTTTATTACAGTTTTGGTTAAGCATAGAAACACTCCTTCATATTCCACTCAAAATTATTCACTATGCTCTGCAATCGAATTATTAGGTCACTATTCACACACTTGCTCTTTCTCTAGAACTTCTTCGCTACATAAATTTGCACAAACAATCACTCTTATATATCTGCAACATGGAATTACATCAACAACTTCGTTAGCCAAAATAAGATATAAAACATATACACAATGTCGGCCCAAATTTACAAGTAAATTTTCAATGCGAATCAAACACCATCAGCCACAACATAATGAAGACTTAAAACAAGATCGCCAAACATTCAAATTTTAATCTCCAAGTATCCATAATACATTACAACCACCATGTCGGCCAAGAACATAAAAAACTGAACACATAAGAGAAAAATCACTAACCATGAGCACACCGATCAACGCAGATGTGCAACAAAGATAGAGCATGATCTAGAACCATCCACAAGCATCAAGAATCATCATAGAAGCATCTGCAACAATTGAAATTACTATAATCACATCAACTTCAATCAGGAACACTAACTGAAGCCACAAAAAAACTATTAGAACACAATTGTTCATAACACGATTAAATCTTCAAGCGGACCTCTGAAACTTTTGGTGGATAAACTAGATACACTCAGCAATAAACCCTTTAGTCCACAGTGATTGATTGTCAACATACTAAGTGAGACACCTTCACGACCTTCACTATTCCACTGTCAACCTGTAACTCTTTCCTTAACAATTTTCTCAATATCCTTGACATATACAACCTACAATACATCAATGCTAATAATGTTGACATCAATGAGAACAACATATCAGTAACACAACCACAACATCTAATAGGATACTCATAGTTCCCAACTATGGCGAGAATGTGATCACTAAGGAATTTTTGGTATTACATGATCTTTATCAAGATATTTATGACAAACCACGAGCATGGATCAAAACACACAATGGTTTTGTGTGCCCTACGATAGGATCGATCATCATTCCATTAAAAATAGGACCTAAGACAATGGATGTAACATTCTCCATCATTCCACAATCGGATCAGTTTCGTTTGCGGCTAGGCCATCCATGGCTTCACTCGATGAAAGTTGTTCCTTCAGTCATAAACAAATGTTTAAATTTTCTGCATGACAATGACATATTCACTGTTCACCATAGTCCTTTAACCCTTTGTCTTCTAAAGGAAACTTCTCCTTAGAATCCTTTTGTCGAGAGCCCATGGAACCCATAACACCTCACAAAGATTTATTTTTCATTGCTTATCAAAAGTTTAAAGCAAAGAAAATTGTTGAATTGTCCCTCTGCAACCAATCCTCGTCCACCTCCAACACTCATATCCTCGATGAGACAATACTTCAACCTAAGCCTAAACTGCCAACTCCAAATCAACCAAAAATAAACACTACACCTTCCTCATCTAAACATCCAAGAGATAATGAAACCAACCCCATCATGCCCCCTCGCATAAGATGATTTTATAAAGTAAAAGAGAAAGTGATTGAACCACCTCCCATGGTTCCTTATGTTCCTCCCCTTTAGGAAGAAAAATATCTTGTGCTAGATCAACCAGCTCTTATACCCACACAAATTCAAAATAGAGTCAAAAGAAACTGAGGTGTTAGGGAGCGTAGGCATCGACTTCATCTCCTTGCTTGTCAATTACAAACTAAAGAAAACAATGAAAATCAACAGTTTCCTTTGACATAAGCAATAAATAATGACCCTCCTCCTCAGTGACAATAAAATGATCCAATATAACAACCACAACTCCTGATACACCCTTCATTGGAAATTACTATCTGTCCTCCTATTGTAATTAATCTGGATGATGATGTTGAGATCTTTAAAATAGATGAAAAGGTGCATAATGATCTAAATACATTATTTTCCTCTTCCATGAGCTTAAATGACAAATATCCTACAACAAATGTAGAACTTGGTACTTCCCCTTGTTCGGCACTTGCAATTGTCCCTTTGTATATCCAATCCCCTTGCAATACACTAAACATGATTGGGAAGCAGATGACTTGCTCATTGGTTGACTTGTGTTTTCCTTACTAGTCTTTTTCATTTTATTTATCTTTTCTATTTGCATGTGTGTATCATTTTCCCCAGTGACGATGTTTGATGTTCTCTCTCTATTTGTACACTTCCTCTATTTGTACCTCCATTCTTCTATATGTCATATATTACTTTTTCTTTCGCCTTTGTTTTGTGTTTTCCTTTTGGAGATGATACAAAGTATAGAGATTCCCTATGTCTCTTCCATGTTGACCCAAAAGGTCTTTCACTTTTCTTTTCACTTTTTGTTTTTTTCTTTTGGGGATGATGCAAGGCATTGAGACCGCAATGTCTCTTTCATGTTGACCCAGAAGCTTTTCATTTTCTTTCAGTGCCTTTTTGTTTTCTTTTTTCTTGTGTTTTCCTCTTGGGGATGATGCGAAGCATTGAGACATCCTATGTCTCTTCCATGTTGACCCAAAACAAATTTTCTTTTTCTTTCTTTTTCACTCTCTTTCTGTCATTCTTACAGTTCTATGTGTATTTGGGGAATGATGATGTAGTTCCAAGCTCTTTAATCAAAACATTGCAGCAATGAACATACCAACCCCAAATCCATAGATCCCTTATGTGTTTGGTGTGTTCCATTTTGGGGGCAACCCCTCTTACTTTTGTTTATTTGTCATTTGCATGACGGATCCTTACTTGGAAACGTATGACTTGGCATAAGGGCTTTCCAAGTTTCCTCTCATGTCTTTCTTGCATTTTTTATTTGCTACTTTAAAAAGTAATTGCTCACAAAATAGTGTGTAGCAATTCCTTTAAAGTTGGGACATACATTGGCATTATTCATTTGTGTTTTTCTTTTTCTTCGTTCTTAGTGCAACCTTCTTGTTCCATATGATACCTTTTTCACTTTGTGGATGACATTGGGTGTGATGTCCTTCATAAGCATGATCTATCTTAGCATATTGTGTTCCTCTTAGTAGCTTGATGTGACACACTGCATCCCCTAAGTGTTGAATTTTCTATTCTTTAATCGGTCCTCTCTTAGAGACATTAAACACAATGTTCCCTAAGTTAAGACCTCACATGAACTAAGCGAGATTCATTTGAACATATTTGGCATGTTGCATTTTTCATTTACATGGCCACCTTGCATAACACAACTTGCATGCCTGTGGTACCATTGCATTTGATCATGAGTTCTAAGAATACGAAGCTTTTCTTGTCTGATGAAGCACGAAATGACATTTTTCTTTGTGGCACCTTATTAAAGTTATCAAGAGGTATAACTTTATTATGGTTGAGCAGGAAATCCCATTCTGAGGCATGACTTTTCCCCATATCCAACTTATGGCTTTCTCACCCCACAGACAACCAGAAGTTTCGTGGCCCCAGAGTGAGTATATTTGGGCCTTCTCACCTGGCGGACAGCCATGATTTCTATCGCCCCAAAGTGAGTATGCATTTTCTTTTCAAACAATCAAGCCTAGATCTAATCCACAATGAGCTAGATAGATGATCGAAGCTTTCAATTTCTCTCTTTCATCATTTTCATGTGTGTTCCTTTGTGCTTATGATCAATTTTCCATGGGATCTTAATCCTTGGGGCTTGATCATCCCTCTTGATTGTTGATGTCTTATCTTACCAAGTATTGGTGCATTCAAATCCCTCTCAAGATGCATTTCTCTACTTTAGTGTGAGTTTGAAGCAAGTTCATCCTCTCACTAAAGTGGGGGCTAACTGTGGACACGGAAAAACTAACCCTTTTACTTTTTCTTGTTATTTTCCTCCTTGTGCTTATTTAGCTTGATTTCACCTTGATTTAATTTTGCAATGTGGCCCACATATTCACATTAGATCTTGAATCCTTATGAATCATTAAGACCTTATGATGTCTTATAAAGGTGTTGTGAAGTGTTGTGACACATTTTCACACTTTTCTAAACTATTTTTATTATAATTCACTTACATACCCTTTTTTATCACTTACCAAGTCTTTTTTTGAACTATTGCAAAGTCTTGTAACAAAAATTCATGCTTTTCTAGACTTGTCATCAACAAATACACATTTCTTATGCTTTATATGGCCCCTTTATGCACTTATAGACCTTAATTAAGTGTATTTTTTAGTACAAACCCGACAAAAATTATTTAAGACAACTTAACCTCTGACACCCACACATATGCCTTGAGTGGGACCCGTTTTCCCAGGGTGGCAAATAAGTCCCTCTTGGCACAAAAATCAAAATAAATTCAAATTACTGGCAAGTTTTTATTCCTAAAGACCTAAGGTCGGCCTATGATGTTGTATTTTCAAGAAATTAGGGAATAATTGTGTATAAATACATGATTTTCTATTCATTTTAACCCCCATCCATTCATCTCATTCATTCTTGCATTCAATCCATCTATGCATTCACTTAAGAATCATAGCATCATTCAATCAAGCAATTATCAAGCATCCTAGAGCAGCCATCGACATATCTTCAAACTTCAACAACAAGGGTTTGGTGAGTTTATGACATTTTCATGTTATTCATTCATCATTCTCTTCTTATTTCATTTCATTTCATAGGGTTTGATGACCAAAGTGGGGTTTGACCAACGCAAACTGCTATACTCTAACCCTTAACCCTTTTTCCCCTCTTTGCATGTGTGTTTGTAGGTCTTATAGGTATATTTTTCAAGGAGAAAGGTGTCAAAAAGGTGTTGCAAAGTCATCTAAGTCATCATATTCAACATAATCCTAATTGGAGCTTGAAGACCCTTTTTAGCTCATTTTCTACAGATTCAAATCTAGCAACCCGATAAGCATAAAAGTGCAAACCAAGACCCACAGAGTTGACCTTTGACTTTGAAAATTTCTATAGGTGCACTAATTCACCATTTGTGGTGAATGATTCCCACTTCCAGGCTAGAAAAATATGTTTTTGAAGTTCTGAGTTTTCAACGTCCTGAAACCTGTTCCAATAGATTTTACCAGAAATAGGACTGATTCACCATCTATTGTGAATGAGTCCCAATGGGCATCAACAGTAATTTGTGTAGCATTCCAAAACCTTCCCAAATCTACTTTCAATTTTTAGGTGCACCCCATTTAGTTTCATTCAATTTTGTATTCATTTGTGCATGTTTCTAGTTCATATTTGCATACAACACTGTGTTTTCCAGCACTTCATATTTCTTAGTTTTTCATTCATAATCAATAGATTGTGTTCATTTTCTACATTTATTTTATCTCATTTAGGCACATCACTTCAATATTTAAATGTAACATTGCATTTTGGCCCAAATATTTACCCTTTTAGGTGAAAAAGCCTAGAAGGGTCACAAGCATTTCAAGTGCCAACTTTGGTTACAATAGGTTTCTTGAAATTCCATGATTATGATTGTGGCTATTTGAGGACAACCAACCCTACTAAGGAGTAACATTGCAGTGTGCAAGTATTTATAAGATGGGATTGAGAATAGCCTTCAACATATTGAATGGCATAGTAACATTGCCAAGTAGGGTATGTGCAGGATCATGATGGGCTGAAAAGTGGTGATATGATGGGTATGTGTAGGGTATGTGGCTGACGACTTTTTTCTTACCCAAAATTGATGAAACGAAAAGTATTTTTAAAGGAGATTCTCAGCTTTCCACCAATATAAATTATGCTTTACTTTGAATTTAATAAATTATTATTATTCATTTTCTATTTGAATTACAACTAAAGTCTTAATTGATAGGCTGATTGAAAAACATCTATAGCTTTCAAATGGTATTGCATTTTTTGAATCCAAAATATTTCTCACATTCTATGCTTCACATACTATAGGATTAGAAAAGAAATAATTGAATTTCATGAAGTTTTGACCAAGTTAAGGTGGTTAGACATATGAGTTTTTTATATTTTTTAAAGGTTGTAATAAAAAATTCATAATTAATTATTTACTTGGAAAAAAAATTTAAAAAAATATGCATCACATCCGGACATGAGTCCTCTACTTATATATATATAATATTCTAAAAAAATATTATCATTTTATTGTGGTTAGGATGGTCAGACACCTACCTTATTTTTTCCCTGAAATTTAAGTACTACTACATTGAAATTTCATTTTTACCAAATGGATTTATTTTTTTTTAAATAAACCTAGTAGTTTAGAAACTAAATTCAATTTTCTATAGATTCTATTCTTACATTTTTTGAAATAATATAGATAACTTATTCAAATTTTTACGTCAAGTTGCCTAACTCTGATTTTTCTAAATTTGTCGCCACTTAAGGGCCTATTTTTTCCATGATGATCCTGCACATACCCAGTAAGGGTTGCAATAGGTAACATTTTTTTCTTTACTAACAAAGGCTTACCATGTGTGATAATAAGGGAGAATTTTTTGAAATTTTCAAGGATCAAAATGGTAGGTAACAAGCATGTCTTCCTTTTGTTTATCCATCTCCTACAGCTTTTTTTGTATTCCATCAAATACGACGTTCGTTCTAGCTATATCTATGTCTAGCCTTTTCTACCTTTTTTGATGCTCTATGTTTGTCTCACGTTCAACTATGATATCACATTTCAATTTCTCTATCTCAGCATGAAGCTAATCCTTCTCACTTTGGGCTTCTTTGAGCAACTTAGTTGCTTCGCCCTACTGACCCTATAACTTCCTTAGGTGAGTCATCTCCAAATTGTTTCCTTTGATTTCTGCCTATATCTTGTTCACCATGGCTTTTATATTTTCCAACTCTGCCTCACACTTCTTCAATATTTTTTCCAACTTTTTCATAGTCAGTGTAGACCACCTTCTGAGTTGCTTCAGCTAAAACCACTTTTTCACACAAAAGAGTCTCACTTAAATCGAGGCCTACAAATTTGATGTCCTAATCTTCGAGATGTATTTCACCTTCCCGCTTGGATGTCAACAATATCATGGAAGTGATTAGTAGAGAATTCTACTCTTCATCAAAATGGGCTTCAATCTTTTGAGTTGCTCATTTTTCCATGGCCTTTATCTATAGTTTTGTCTTTCTTTCTTGTCAGGCATGCTTTATTGCATCCATATGACCCTGAAGACACTATGGGGTGTCAATACTCTGCATGGTGATTGAAGCACCTAGAGGGAGACTAAAATAGGTGACTGAAGGAGAGGCTTTGGTTGTATGAGGTTGTGAAGAGGTGAAGGGAAGTATTATCATGGAAAAAGGTGGGATTCCATGAGTGGACTAATAAGTAGGAACACCCATCGAAGTAAAAGGGGAAGTGTGTGGAAAAAGAGAAATTTTCTTGCTAGTAGATGAGGTTGATGAAACTGGCAGCATGGATGCATCAGTGTTTTCAATGAGTTCTCTTGATAGGGCGATTAAAGAATTAATCACGGCCGGTGTGGATGATGCTCGCTCAATGCATAGGGTTTCTTCATGAGATTCATTATTAAATATGGTCAGGGGTGTATTTGGAATGAGGACATTGGAGCCTACAGACAAAGGATTCTTTTCAGCAAATGAGGAGAAGAAGCAACTAAAGATATAGTAGAAGAAAGAGGGGCAAATGCAAGACTTACTTGGGGCATCAAAGCCGAATATCCTGGTGAAGCAAACTCCATCTCTTCTTCTCCTTTGCTCGATATTCCCTGTTTTCCCAATCCTTAGACTCATCTCTTCTTTGTAGGGGCCGAACTGGTGGATTCAAATTCCTAGGCGACCAATCCCACTGAAGCTTGGGCTCCTGCAACTATAGCAGATCTCTTTGGGGATCGTTGGGTCCTTTTTCTCTTTGGCAGGGTGTTGGTGGAAGATGTGATCTACAAGCTCTTCTTTTTTCACCCCTTTTCTTTTCCTTTTCTTATGTCAGGCTCTTGAGGCTAGAAGGTGTAGAGTGAAACTTCTGCCAATCCAATCTCCTAATCAGATTCAGGATTATTGTCATCAATTCCTGCCTCAATTTCATAAAGTTGGTTGAACTTCTCATCGTGTGGCTTAACATATACATGCATGGCACTGAGGTTCTTGATTTTCTATTAGTACCTATAGAAATCCACCCTCTTTCTTTCCAACCATGCCAACTTCTTTAACTATGTGTTGAGAGATTGGACCATCTAGATGCTTTTTTGAAACTCCACCACCTCAACATAGAAGTCAAGCGATGTTGGTCGGTCAAATGGTATAAAAAGCTAGGTCAATGTAGACCTCTATCTTCTCCTCGGTTGGGCTCATCCTTGACTTAAATTACTCCCTCCTCTCATGGTTTACAATCAGAAGGTGCCCTATTGGATTGTACCTCCATGCATCACAAATGAGAACTAGACCTAGGTGATCCTCCATGCACACATCCAAAGCGAAGGTCCTTTCTGTTACAAATTTAGGGAGCCTAAAAGGCTCCTCAATAAAACCATGAAATTTGATGAAGGAAAAGTCAACTCCCAAAAAATAATCTATCAGATTCAGATGACTTTTCATCCATTCTAAGGCTTCAGGGAAAAATCGACCCAGAGGGCATGGGGATAGATCTAAAATTACTAGCTGTAGGAAATAGTCAACAAATGAGTAATAATCCCATGTCTTGAAAATCACATGGGTTCAAACTAAAATTGGTTGGTACAACCCCTTTGCATAAAACTTAAAGAGTGACAAATACCCTCTAAAAAATTCAAGGTTCTGATGTCAAATCAAGTGTGTTGAAAAAGAAGAATACCTTAATCAAAAAGCAGTTTCATATTTTCTTAATTGATCCAGCATCTTTTTGGCCATTGCATCAGAAAAATAAAAATATTTTTGGCTCTTCTCCTTCTTGGGAATGAAATTCAAGCCTATCTAGAATGTATAAACCTTTTTGGGGTGATCCCACAAAGCTGGTTTACAATTTCTGAGAGATTCTGATTTTTTATTAAATCACATATTTTTAGAAAATATAATGATTTAAGCCTTAAAAAGTTCCATTTAAAGCATTAAAATTGAAGAGGGTTTGATCAAACTACCTTAAATCAAACCCCCTTGTCCATATAACCCTGCTAGTTTTAAACCATTCCTATGATGGAGTCTCCTTTACATCTATCAGAATGCTAACAAAAGACCACTTTTGATTTACCTTTTGGGGGATCAAATGAATTGATTTAAAAATTATTTTTGTACGTATGTAGTCCTTATTATAAGCTTCCCAAAAAGTATAATTTTAAATAAATTTCATTTTATTATTTTTTTTATTTTTTTATTTCTTGTGAATGTAGGTTTTTCACTGAAAATCAAGCTCTCTATTCTGCACATGTGAAAAAATAGAAGATTGTCAAAAATTTTGAAATATATGAGTGCACCAAATATTGAAGTCCTTGATCCAACCAAAAAAAAAATTGATACGTACAAAAAAAGTTGTGTTATATAGTCCACCTATTTATGAATTGTAATTGGTTTGACTTCAAAACATGATTAAGGAAAAAATATTCAATAAAACAGTACGAAACCAATTGGAAGCACTAGATATGATAGTTAAAAATCTAAATTCGAAAAAATATGAGTACATAGTGCAAGTACAATAAGGCACAAAGTGATGTGCAAGATCCCATAATATAGGTGCAATATAGAGGCATTTTATCTCAGTGCATCTACAAAATCATAAGTGCTTACAATGGAAGTTCATAATGTCAAAAAAAGACACAATACTGGAAATACATGTAGAACAGACAAAAAGAAGCCATCCCATGCAAACGTGAAAGTTTCCAAGAGCTAAGATGTCCAAGTAATTCACCAGAACACAAAAAACTCAATAAAATATACCTAGTAAATTTTTTGATAAAAAATATACAGATCTGGAAAGAGCACTAGAAGACCTTTCCAACGCCTATTTGTTTTCGAAAAACGAAGCTCGTAAGCAAAAATTATGCCCCTAGAAGCATAGAATTAAATATTTGAATTTGACTGTAAATAAATGTAAACCAAAATTTTAGGTACACTCTAGATTTGGAAACCCTCAAAGATCAGGCACCATATAACCAAAATTGATGAAACAAAGGTCAATCTTGACTATTTCAAATCTTCTAGAAGCAACGATGAGGTCCAAATTGACTCAATATGCAAGAAAAGTGCTCTTTCAAGGATTGAATACCTCAAAATATGAACAAGAAGCCATAGATCTGAAGCTCTGATACCATGTTGAAGTTGACAAACACAACCTCACAAAATCCAATGAACACCTGCAAGCAAATAACCTATCACCAAAGGAGATCAAGAGACACAAGAATGGTGCTTTGCAAACATGAAGCAAAAATACATTAACAAGAATTAATAATTACAAAGGGATCAATCTTTAAGAAAGGATATTGACACCCTAGAGTGAAAACCCTAGGATAAATAATTAAATATTAATAAATTATTAAAGGTTCTAAGTTTAGCTTAAGTGAAAATAAAGTAAAGTTGACTTAATTAATTAATCAATATGATTAAATTAATTAAGTAAACAACCTATTACTCTAACAGCTTGTACAAAATATGCTAGAATGATATTTTTCACATTTGAAGAAAAGGGAAATGGGCCCATGTTTGATAAATTTTATGTTGATGAATCCATGGATAAAATATTTTAGTTGAAGATGAGTGATACAAAGTCCATACATGAATATAAGATGTAGAGGAAAATGCTATCAATTAACCAAAGTGTAGAAGTAATTTTTATCTATTTGATTACAGTGAGTATGTGAAGGGAAAGGAATGAGGAATTAAATTTTTAACATGTGATTCTCGTAGATATTTATCTACTAGAATATCCTTGGGCCCTTGAGACTTTAAAACTCAAATTTTGTGTTTAGGAGCTTCCCCATTCTATCTATGATGTTTTTTTCATTTTTCCAATAACAAGATCTTTTTCTATGCAAGTTCCCACTCAATCCAAGATTAATCCAAAAAACTCTTGTCCCTAACACCTATAACTAGACATGTTAGGCTCTAATACCAAATGAAAGAAGTTAGAGATGTAGAATATGCTTCCTACACCAATCTATGAGAGGAGGTATGTGTGAGAGTTAAATTAATCATACATTTACATGGAAATAAACACAAAAGTGATTTACTATAAAATAATGAATTATACAAGGAAAACCCTTTCAAGAGATAAAACCCACTTCATAGAAATTTAATGTATTAATATCAAAACCTCCAGCTTGAACACAAAATAAATAAGTGATGCAATATATGAAACAATCAAATGATAATTAGAAAAATGTGAGATAAAACTAATTGTGCATCTCTTGATAATGGAATGGAAAAATGGTTGATAGTACATTATGAAAGGTGGAAATATGTGTTGATAAATTATTAGATGGGGTGTCTCATTGCACCATAATTACTAATTTTAATTTTATGTCTTGGTGTCCTTCATCTTGTGTGTGTTGACATGCTTTCTAGTAATGTTTCACCATGGATTCTACTGCTAGTAATCACTCTGGAAAGGATTGGAAATCATGGTAAAGGCTTATAGGTGGAGATTTATTTAATCCAATGATGAGGAAGGTGTTTGGAGAGGAGGTAGTCATGGAATTTATGAAGTATATTGATCAAGAAATTAGAGATCCTATCTTGTGAAAGTGGGTGATTAGGATTTTGGATTGGCCAAGGGTTTGGACAAGTCTCCTAGTTTGTGTGTTAATGAAGTGATGGGAAAGTTGGTGTCAAATATAGGTTACACTCATGGGAAATGGAATACCTTTAACACCACTCAATCTCTATCTTGTGTGGCTATTCTTTCTACCACAACAAGTTTTTTCTTTTGCATGATGATGTTGGTGGTGTAGTCAAATAGGGTGAGGTGGCCCATTTTTTCTAATTTTTGGGGCACTTGAATGTCATAAAGAAGCGACGTATTTATTTATAGCTTGTCATTGAGGTGATAGCTAAGAAGCTTCAAGTTGTCTTTCTAAAGGAGGTCATTCCTCTATTCTTTAAATGCTACAAATCAAAAGAGGACAAAGTCAATACCGAGGAAAGAAGGCTTAAAACAATGATG
Source organism: Sequoia sempervirens (assembly GCA_007258455.2). Lineage (NCBI taxonomy): Eukaryota > Viridiplantae > Streptophyta > Pinopsida > Cupressales > Cupressaceae > Sequoia > Sequoia sempervirens. The sequence goes on from VDFB02000013.1 coordinate 179,369,749, forward strand.
TGGTATGCACTAATTGGAATTGTGATTGTATTAAGGTAGTAGGGGAGAGGTCTATGTAATTTTCTTCAACCATTTCCCATAGGCTTGAACTTATATATTTTTATGTTGTCAATATAAGAGAAGATAATAGTAGAAAAGGTTGCAACTATTTTTTTTATGAAAAGTATGTGTAGATTAGCTTTGCTATTATAACTTTTACTATTTGATCACTTGGAAAATAGTTATACTTTATGAGATACCCCCAAGTTTTATGCTTCTTAGACCCAAAAGATTTTTTTGAAATAAAATAATAATACTTTTATAAGAATATGAAATACAATAATAAAAACTAAATAAAAAATATACTTAAAAATATAAAACAAAATAAAAGTAGAAGTAAATAAAGAATTAGAAAAAGTAAACTTTACACAAAAATAAGCAACTTGTTAATTGTGTACATAGATAAACCCAAAATTAAATGAAAATGTGACGCGTAAGAAGTGTACCATTCCATTATTTATGCCACTCTTTTCACTCTTCGACACTTTGAAAAGTGGGAGGAAAAAGGTAAGAAGTTTCGCACACTACCAAAATGTGTATAGGTGCATTGTCTGAATGAAACTGTCAAATTTTATGGCAACAAAAGTACGGATTCAACTGCCATCCTTTGTGTCTGCTATTTGTCTATAACCTGAGGCCCCCCCTTGGTTAACTCAGTCTAGTTAGTACCCATCCCACCATTGGAGGAAAATAGTTAACATTCATATATAAATAAATGAAGCATTTCTAGTGTGAAATTGTGCACATTGCTTGTTATTATAATATTATTAGTATAAAGACATTATTATATTATTAAAAACCATTTTTTATCAATAAAAATTAAATTATATTTTTAATAAATAAAAATATTATATTATTATAATAATTTTAAAATATTATAAATTAATAATAAATAGATCATTATTGCATAAAAAGATAATGGTAGATTAAATAAATATTAAATATAATTTCAATATTAAATTATGAGATACTTTTAATAATAAAGATTAATATGAAATTAAAATTGAAAATAAAAATTAAAAATAGAAACTATAAATAATGACTTTTTTTTAAAATGACGCATGTCTGAAATCACTTAGAGTAGTAGAAATGGTGTCAGGTGCAAAAGCAGGAGAATCTTCAAGGAAAACATCCAAGGTAAGTACAACAACACGCCATCTGGAGAAAGAAGGACTCGGCAAAGCAATTTGAAGGGAGAATATTGAACAAAAGATAGGTTCCTTGGTCTCCATGTGCCCCAGACAGGAGAAACCCTCAATGGAAGTAGGAATGGCATCCAGTGCTTTAGAACGGGTGCTCAAGGAAAGAAAGGCATGGTAGACCGTCATTTCATCTAAAAATCAAAAGAGTGGGAGCTTGAGCTGCAAATAACTAGAGGCATCCTAATCAGTAGGTGGATAGGGGTTGTAACCACTCAGACCCAAACACTAAGACTTGGGTTTTAAGATCGAATGCTCAGAATGGGTTTCCATTCTCCCCCCTGGATAGGAGAACGAAAATCCTTTCGATAGCTCCATGCTACTTGCAGCCAAGATGGAATTATTTAAAGGATTGTGGCTTGTTCATGAAGTGGACGGGAGTAGAGGCCTCAATGCAGGACCTAGTAGATTGGATTGTGGAGCTCTCCGAAGGTTGGGTAAGGGTGAAACCCCTAGCTACTAATTACTTATTGATAGAATGTGAAAATCGCTCATTGAAAGATAAAATTTTATTTGGTGAACCATTGTTCTATAAGGTTTTTTGTTTTTTTCAAAATGGACTAGGAACCTAACTTTGAACCTAGAAAACATAAACCCAAATACCTCCCATACTAGGTTGTTTTTGAGGATCTTCCTTCAGAGTTTTGGAGCAAAGAAATAATTGACAAAATTGTAGACACCCTAGGCACTTTTATGGGGATGGAGGAGGAATTCTTCATGGGAAAAACAAGTGTGGCCAGAATTCTGGTTGAATTAAACATCGAATTTAGGTTTCTGGATAACCTAGAAATCCTCACTGCAAAAGGGCCTTGGATACAGAAGATCATAGTAGACAAGAAAGGAGGAAATTGCAAGCTAAGCTCCACATTTGTGGCAAGTTGCTCGAAAGGTTCAGGGAAGGCTTTGGATTTATCCATGGATGTTGGATGGTTTGGAAGACAATACCCCTATCTAGTTTAGGAGGAGGAATAGATGACAAATGATTCAAAAGAAGATGAAGGTGATCTAGGGCAACAAGAATCCAACAAGGAGAGAACAATCAGTTCTATGGGTGGGACCATCAGTTTGGTAGAATTGAAAAGTTTGATGATTGACATCAAGTAGCTAGAAAAGGAAATTTCAGACAAAATCATGGCCATAGAAGGGAAAAATATGGAAGCTGGCAGGGAATTAGATCCTAAGGCTCAAGGGTTGGCCTCTCCACCTCCAGAAGAAGATGGGGGAAAAAGGCAGGAAGTTGCATCTAAAGAAAATAAAATTCCCTGTCCAATTCTTGAAAGTTGGTGCGGAGCTACAAACAACAGCCTCTTGGTTCTATCCATGGGAATTGGGTAGGAAAGTGATGAGGAAGCTGTAAAAAATGCCCTTGCATCCATCAATGGAAAAAATGACAACCAAGAAGATCAAATAAATGGTTCTATCTCAATAGTAAAATAACAATTAATTATGAAAGTGACAGAAGGGATGGAGAAGGAAACAAATCTCCATGGTTCACCAACCAAACTCGGCATTTATCAGATCCCATTGACCATAACCATGTCAAACTGTGGGAAAATAAAGTCCAGGGGAAGGAAATCAAAGCAGGAACTCAGGGCCTTGGCTGGTGATGTTGAAGGTCAATAGAAGCTAACCACCTATCTAACATCAGGGAAAGGAACCCTCCTTCCTAGGTCGCCATGAAACTCCTATCTTGGAATGTTAGGGGATTGAATGCCCCTAACAAGTAGCGCTTGGTCAAGAGAAAATTCTACTTGACCAAGGTGGAAATCTTTTTAATCCAAGAGAGAAGCTTGGAAATGAGTTTGATTCATTCAGGAAAAGAATGATGGGTTGGAGTGCAATCGAAGTTCAGGCTAGTGGGGCTTCTAGGGGTCTAGCGATGTTCTAGAAACCTGGAGATGTTCAGTTGGATGTACTATCAAAATCAACATGTTGGCAAGGCTTTTGGGCTCACAGTATCAAATCCAATCTCCAGTTTGGTCTCATCAATGTGTACGGTCCAAACTCATGCATCAAAAAGTATAGTCTGTGGCAAGAAATAGACATGTTTCTCAGATCATACCAAGGAAAAAACTTCATAATTGCAGGGGACTTCAATGCAATTTTGGACAGCACAGACAAACGTGGAGGTTTAGGGCTGGTGAACTAGTCACAGAAGCATTTCAATGACTGGATCTTGACAAATCAAATACTCAATGGTATGTGTAGGATCGTGATGGGCCAAAAAGTGGCAATATGATGGGTATGTGTAGGGTATGTGGCTGACGACTTTTTTTATACCCAAAATTGATGAAATGAAAATGGTTTTTAAAGGATATTCTTAGCTTTCCACCAATATAAATTATGCTTTACTTTGAATTTAATAAATTATTATTATGCATTTTCTATTTGAATTACGACTAAAGTCCTGATTGATAAGCCGATGGAAAAAAAATCTATAGTTTTCAAACGGTATCACATTTTTTAAATCTGAAACATGTGTCACATTCTATGCTTTGCATACTATGAGATTAAAAAAAATTGAATTTCATGAAGTTTTGACCAAGTTAAGCTGGTTAGACGTATTTGGTTTTATATTTTTTAAAATTTGTAATAAAAAATTCATAATTAATTATTTACTTGGAAAAAAATTATAAAATAATATGCATCACATCGGGACATGAGTCCTCTACTTATATATAAAATATTATTAAAAAAATTATCATTTTATTGTGGTTAGGGTGGTTAGACAGACACCTACTTCTTATTTTTCCCTAAAATTTAAGTACTACTGCATTGAAATTTCAAATTTTCACCAAAAAGATTTTTTTTCTTAAATAAACCTAGTAGTTTAGAAACTACTTTCAATTTTCTACACATTTTCTTCTTACATATTTTTGAAATAATAAAGATAACTTATTCAAAAATTTACGTCAAGTTTCCTAACTCTAATTTTTCTGAATTTTTTGCCACTTAAGGGCCCATTTTTTCCATGATGATCCTGCACATACCCCAATATAGAATTCAAGTATGACACATACATGGATGAACAGAAGGTTGGTTCCAACCATGATAGTAGAAAAATTAAATAGATTCCTCTTTTAGGGAGACCTTGGCAGTTTTCGATTTCTATGGGAGGCAAACATTATGCCTTGTGTAGGCTTGGATCATTTTCCGATTCAATTGGAAATACAAGAAGATAGATCTCTTGTCTTATCACCATTTAAATTTGAAAACATGTGGTTCAAAGACCCAAACTTTCAGCCCCTGGTAGAAGAGTGGTGAAAGGAATGTTAAGTGACAAGATCTAAAATATTTTGCCTCACCTCAAAATTAAAATGGTTGAAACAAAAGATCAAGGAATGGAATTGGAGTTGCTTCTCGAACATCTTTGAAACTAAGGAACCGATAGAGTCAGATTTGTAATCAATTGAGGAAGACACAATTCAAAACGGGGTGAACCAGGAAAGCTTCTATAAGGAGAAAGAGTTGTTGGGAAAATATGAAGATATACTAGCCAAAGAAGAAATTTACTGGAGACAAAAATCCAGAGAAGTATGGCTCAAAGAAGGGGACAAAAATACTAAGTTCTTCCACAATAGCACTTAGCAATGGAGTGTTGTACCCTCAGCACACACACCCCATTTGGAACGGGGACTCTCTTTTCTTTTTCCTTGCCGGGTCATTCTGTCATCGCCTCATTTTGCGTTACCCCATTTTGGTGTCCCACATGGTCAAGGTACCTTCGAGCTCCCATCTTTGGTTCACCATGTTTTGTCACCTCCATCTTAGTTAAATCTTACTGCCTTTCGAACTCCTCGCTAGCAGTTTTCTTCTGCCAGTGGCCTTGGAGCCTGGCGGGCCCGCCTCACTAGGACTCCCTTTCCGAGATTCCCCCGAGTGTTTGTCGTTCTGAATAGCAAAAGGATCCAACCTTCCCGAACCCTGGGCCTCGATTTCCTATTTCCTATCGGTTTAAAATTGGCAAGTTTCGAACTACCTTCGCCCGCTCCCGGTCTGGTCCACCAAACTTTCATCCCTAGATTTCCCTTCAGTCTTCGCCGTTTCTAGCGAAAAAAATTTGACGGTGCTCCGCTATCTAGACTCTGGCATTCCCTTCATCGTGGGCTTCCAAAGTGCATTTTGAAATAGTCGTTGACTCACATATTTTCGGCCCCCAGGACTCGGACCTCCTGCCATCGTCCGTAAATTTGAAATCCACCAATCCGCCCACTGGTTGTACGGGCATTAAATGAAGGCATTGAATGCATATGAGGGTATAAATTTAGGGGCCGACCTTTCATTTTCATTTTTTAGGTTTTCTATAGGAGATCAGAATGCTTGCCATAGGAGATCAGTGCATCCATCGCTCACCGCCCTCACGTCTGAGATCATCATTCAGCCATCCTTAGTCGATTTCACATCTTCTCTCATCGGACTTTTGAGGTAGGTTTTCCATCCATTCCACTGGAAAATTTTTATGATTTTACACTTAAATGATGAATAAAATGAGCTAAGAATGCATTTAATTGATAGAACATGATAAGACCTACAAAACCCATGTCTTCAAATTTCAAAAAACCTCCAAAATGACCTCCTAGCATAGGGCTAGAACCAAACCACGCCGCCATCATTCTTCACGCAGGGCGTTAGCACCCTCCAGGCCTGACCCCTCCTTTAGCCGTTAAGAATTTGAAAATGAAACACTTTTTTCAAATGGAAAAATTCCCTATTGGGCCCGCCACCCTGGATCGTCGATGGCCAATCACCATCAGACTTAATGAACAATCACTCAAAATCTGCCCTCCATCTCTGCCTCCCGAGCCCACCTCGTCGGGACTACCTTTCTGAGATTCCCCTATGTGTTCACCATTCCAAACGGAAGAAGGCTCCTGCCTTCCTGAACATTGAGCCCCAGCTCATTGAATTATGCCCGTTGAAATTTGTAACATTTTAGGCTACTCTCGTCCATCCCAGGCCCGTCCTATCAGACTTCCATCCCTGGGACTCTGCCTCACCCTCGCCGTTCCCAAACAGCAAGGAGGGTGCTCCTTTCTACCTTTTGGGGTCTATTTTCCTTCTTTTTGTCTGAGGATTCATACTTAAAATGGTCATGCCAAACGCTCCATTGGGTCCTAGTCTGCAAACTTCTGTCTGTGGGCCACCATGGAGTCTCTACCATTTGAAACGGCTGTGAGGTGACATCCCCTTACCTTTCGGGTTTCCCCCCCCATTCACTTAGAGAAAATTCATAGAGAAGACCAGCGGCCAAAAGCTTTGTTGGGTAGAGTCCAACGGGTTGCTCCTGTCGAGCTTCTGCACAATGACCGATGTTCTGAATGGCGAAACCCTTACGCCTTCCTATACCTCTGGGCCTGAACACCTTGAAGGCCGAAGTAAACAATCAACATTCTTTTGACCTATCGGGTCTCGAACCCCAAAGTTCCAACCCTGGAACTCCATTTCTTCCAGGCCATTTTAAATAGCAAAGTCCTAATAACTTTCTAGCCCTGAACCTCTGGGGGCCCCAAAGTTGACCAAAATAACCTCAAATTTGAAAACCAACCTCGACCCACGTGCTCAAATTCGGCCCTCTTCAACGCAAGCCTTTCAAACCATCAAAGTGTGAAGATGGGAGAGATCATCTAGATTACCCCAGCCTATTCACCCTTTCAAAACAGCATTCCTACTAGGGAAATCTGGCCCATTAGGCCCGGATTGTCCAAAATCCCTTCAAAAAGTGACTAACGGCATCTGAAAGAGAAAATTTAACTTCATTAATCATATGATGTATAATTGGATTTAGTTCATGAGATTTTGGCTAATATTAATGCTTACGTAATTGGTTGTACTCATTACGTCTATGTCTATAGGATATATGGAATTGGGTGCAGGACCCTCGAGAGCAACTATAGAGAGGGATAAAGGAAAAAAATTAGGTAAGACTCCTCGTGGAAAGGAAGATAAACACCAGATGAAGTTCCAATTTTAGGGCAATCCGCTACATTCAAAAATCATCACTGACTGGAAGGAAATCATAGACACCAATATCCGCCATGTCGATATTGATGAATTCAAACAAAGGGTTAGGGTTCACCCAAAGACTAACAATGCAAGATTGATCAGAGATAGTGGGATCGCAAAAGCTACAGGCTTTCCCCCATCCCTCATTGCCCCTGAATTGGTCATGGCTTGTCGGTAGGCCTACCAGCCACAAACAAGAACCATCATTGATAGGGACAGGAACATCCTCACTGACATGTCAGCTGAGGGAATCACGAGAAATTTTCACATTCCTACCTTTGAGGAAATGGAGGTGCCCACCATGGAAGAAGGAAAGGAAACTTGGGATGAAAACCTGATGGGCTGCAAGAAATTGATAAATCAGTACTGGCTCAAGGAGAAAAGAGGCAGCACTGCAAAGGTTCCTCAAGAACTCTTTTGCAGTGATTTCTATGAGGACTACCATGACCTTGTAACTGTGTTGAGCAGGGTGATGGGCCTCCCCACTGGTGCATTTTATCAAGAGTGGATGGTGTACTTTGTTGAAAAAATCCTCTGTGGGGACAAAGATGTCACCATAAAAGCCTCGTTCTACTAGGGAGGCATCATAAGCGACTGCTTCCATGAGCAATTTATGAACGTGAAAAAAAGCCCTAAATTCTACATGACCTCCTATCTGGTCTATTCACTGGCTGAGCAAGTGCAGTATAGCAAATTATTTGTGGCACCTGATGATGAGTCGAGATGAAGATTGAAATCCTATGACAGGTATCCCTAGCTATAGTTCAGAAACTTCAAGGAGTATTGCATGGTGAATGACGCCTTCATCGGCCACATCATCTGGTTGCTTGGAGGAGATTTTGAGAGAAGGGTCTCTCACAATGCACAAGCGTTCCTGAAGCAGTACGCCTTCCTGTTTATACAATTCCCCAAATTCATATATATTCATGCCCAAGGCTTCACAGAAAGGCTGAATAAGCTGCCCTAGTACCCCAATGACCAGATCATACTACTAGAACTCTCCTGGCAGCTACAGCATGTGCATACCATCCTCAGTAGCAAACATTTGGTAGGGATCCCTTATCCCTTAGCCTTCGGTCAGGGGATGTATAAATTACAAACTTCTTAGTGTGCTGGGAATTCTGAAAAGAAACTAGCAGAGTACCATTTCTGCCTACACACTGCTCGCCCATGGGTGGACCCATATGGGCATCTAAGAAAGGCACTCGGACCAGAGTATGCCCACCTACATCGCGTTGAATATTTATGGGCAGACTTCCAGGATGAAAAGGAGGTGCATGCAAGGCATTATATGAGGATGACCACGTACTTCATGTGAAGGGTACAGTTGTTTCCTATACTAGACCAGGTCGAGGAGGATGAAAGCACCATTATGGATCCTAGATACAACACAGTCACTAACTTTCCACTACCTACAATTGATTGGGATGAACAGGAGGTCAATGACCTTGACATTGTAACTAAACCAATCGTGGTCTGAACTCAGGAATGGTTCAAGGGACAAGTGGCCTGATTAACGCAACAAGGGGTGATGCTAAATATGAAGGGCTCTTGAGAGTGATCCTAGTGCCATAGAAGATGTCATCGCTACAACTTCAACAGGCAGGACATCCAAATCTCCTCTGCTCAACAGATCAAAAAAGAAGAAAGGGACTAAAACAGAGCAGTCTCCAAATCCCAAGGTGTATATAGTGAAAGATTCAGGAAGCTCACCCTCTAAGAGGCCCAAACAAACAGAAAGTGTCGCAGAGCAACCAACAATTCAAGAGGGTGAGGAAGAGAAAGTGGATCAGCCAGAACTCCCTTAGGCTCCTCCTGCTTCAACCGCCCTGACATCTATTTCCCAAGCCATGGTCACCACATCCCCACCTGCGGTGGACATCTCATTCCATCTCGCCTCCTCTCCCCCCGCTGGACCCATCATAATGATTGACTCTTCCTCCGCCACGACTACTCTACTTTCCTCTGCCACCATTTCACCTACTACATCGCTCCCATTAGCAATGGTGATGACACCAATGCCTATGCTAGCATTACCGGAGGCTTTCTCACGACACATGCAGAATATCCCTTCTGAGATCTCCTAGATCTTTTTGGACCCCACCATTCAAGCTGCTTTAGCACAGGTCCTCGCCAGCGATACACCTTCGCAACCTCCAATGGGACCGCTAGCAATGGAGGCCACGATGTTAATTTTAGAAGAATGGGAAAGGCAGGAGAAAGAAGCCTCAAAAGTAGTGGAGGAGGAAGCTGATGAATACCACAAACACCCAGAGTATGAACACCAGACGATTGACAGGGTTGTCCATGAAGAAGAAGAAACGGGGTCTTCCGAGAGTGGAGAGGAATAGGAGGGTATAGGTGGTAAAACCATCATACAAACCTTCGATGATGATCTTAAAGAGGAAATGGCCAAGAAATTGAAGCATGATGAAGAAGAGATAGAACGGTCACCTCCTAGAGGAGAAGGGAAAGAAGGTGGCAGGACGGCAGAAATAGTATAACTCCCTACAGGGGAACATTTGGAGGTTGTGCCACCTCCTTACAGAAAGGAAGAAGGTTTAGAAGAAGAAAAACCTAAGGAGCATGGGAATGAGGACAAACAAGTCAAAGAAAGAAAAGAGAAGGAAATCAAGATAGAAGAAAGTCCCCGGGGGCGGTTGCCTACTAAGCCTCCCATCAAATGCCTCACATTCATCCAAGACCCTGATGAGGAAGAAGGAGATAGCACCAAAATGAAAGAAAGGAATCCCATAGGTGAGCAAATGGAGATCCAAATAGGGGAAGGTGAGGGTGATCGAGAGTAGCCCAAGGAAAAATCCACTATGCCCGATTGGCTGGAGCGACATCTTGAAAAGAAGACTCCTGCCCTGAAGGATCCAAGAGCAAGGCTAGAGGCTATCTGGCCCAAGCACAAATCTCAACCAGGAAGGAGAAGAAGCCCAAGGTTAGGTCCAAGGTAATGATGGATGCCTCTGAGTCACGAACTATGAAAATAGCAACACCCATGGTAGGATAGGAAAGAGTAAGTTATAATGTCTCCACCATTAACTTGGGAACTGCTACTAGAGAGCAAAAGGTGGAGCATCTAGGGGATTCAGTGGCTATGGTGGTGCACCTAATACAACAAGACAAGGTCTCAAAAGTCAATCTTAAAGCATAGGTGGTGCCTTAACAAATTACATCCAACAATGGTCTTCAGTTGAAGACATGCCTACCACATCCGCAGCTCCACCCCAACTGTTGTCCAAGGAACAAATTGACAAATTAGAAAAGAGAAAGAACCTGGACAAAACTATGGGGAGCTGGTTCCAACAAGTCCTATACATCGGGAATATGGGTATCAGTTGGGTTGTTCAAACAGCCAACAAGTTCTTGGATTTACAGCAATCCCTAGAAGGCACTAAGAAGCTCTGCACCAACTTCCCTACGACATATAATTCCACCTATCCAAAGATCGAGGCCATCCTCCAGCTACCAAAATCCAAAGCTCGCACTAAAAAGGGATGATCATTGGTTAGTGGATGTGTGGAAGCGGGACTTTGATAACAGAAGAGAAAGGTTGGAGTAGATAATGGATAAGGTGGATCCAAATATCGAATGGGTCAAGGAAATCAGGGCGGATTGCACCCGATATTTGAGGCTAATGACGGGATATGACATTCTCATGGTGCAAATTAATCCGAAGAAAATGAAGCCTCATTTCCAGAAGAAGATGGAGGATGGGATGTCCAATGAGATAACAATGGATTTCATGAGTTTTTCCGCCCGCACCTTCACCCAGTCAGAGTTGTTTAAAGATCACGAAGCCAAGTATGATGAAGACTGGAAGAGGCTTGAGGACAACTCCAAGGAATGGAGTTATCAAGTACTACGGTCCGAGATCATAGAAGTCAGAAAACTCCAGCCGGTGATCTTGAAATTCATGGAATATGTAGCTTTGAAGAAGCAAGTAGGCAGCCCTATTATCAGTGAAGAAATTCTAAAAGAGTAGCTATAGCAAAAAGAGCAATCGGCAAAAGACAAAATGCTACAGTGTTGTCACAAGAGGACGAAATAGGGATGAAGACAAGATTGTATTTTAAATTGTAATATATTGGGGGTAGGTAGAACCCTAGTTTGTAGTGAATCTTGGCCACACAATGAGATTAAATCTTGGCCATTTGTTCTACTTTTTGGGCACTATAAATAGGGGGTCTCCTCTCATTTCCAAAGGGAGTTGAATTGTTGTAAAGACATGCTGCTGAAATTTCTATTGAAAATACATTGACTTGGTGCATTTTTTGAGTTCTTCACATGTTTCATGATTCAATCTCTATTGCTAGATGCTTTATTTAGATTTACATTGTTGTTCTAGTTAGATTTAAACTACTTAAATAGATTTTAGTAGTGTTGTTTCGTAGTCATGAAAATTGCTACTATGTAGATGCCTTCCTAGTCCATACTTTTTGTTGTTTGTTGCTGGTAAATAGCTGTGCAAAGTTAGTCTGGGCTCGAATTCAAAGTTGCTCCACACTTTTATCTTTGTTCATGCATGTATATGATGAATGAATGGTAAAATACCTCTAGGCCTTAGAAGATAGCACAAATTTCATGAGACTGTGAATTTTTTGGTTAAGTGAAATTTTGTTTGAAGTTTTTCCATGGCAGGAACTCCATGATTACTGTTCATAGTTAGTTGTAGATCTAGGAACCTTCTCTCTTCCCTGCTCTTTTCTCTTTTTTTAGAAATGGCCTATGCTAAGGTTCATTGCACATTGTAAAGCCAAAGCTTAAGGGAAACATTGAAGTTTTAGATTGTTGTTTGAACCTATAGAAAATTGCACCATAACTCCCATCTCAGAAACTTCAAATTTTAAGATCCACTCCGCATCCAGATATGTAAGTCTTCCCTATGATTACCAGCAAAATCACATCAAACATCAACTGAGGAGTTCCATGCAAGTCATGACCTAACACCCGAGAGACCTTGGGGAGATTTTCAGCAACTTGTTGTTAGAGATTCCTTTTAAGAAAGGTAGTGTATGTGTGCACTCCCTGTGTTGAGAAGTGCATAAAAAATACATCAACATAGAGGAGTGTCAATAGAATAACAAGCCAAAAGATCAGATGGATCTATAGTAGAAGATGCAATCCCTGGTTGGTGAAATTGTTAGTTTCTTTAAAGGACTGCTAAATAATCTAGAAGGTTCGAATCTTCTTAACCAGGGAAATTTGCTCAGTTTCATCCCTAAGCTGGTCTCACCTGAACAAAATAAGAGTCTCAATGCGAGATTCCCAAAGGAGGAGATAAGATTGACTCTATTCCAGATCCACCTAAACAAGGCCCCTGGTCTGGATGGTCTTCTAGCCAGCATTTTTTAGATATTTTGGTATCTATTGGGGGATGAAGTGTATGAAGCAATAGATGTAGCATGGAACTCGGGTTTTTCCCTTAGAGAAATAAACAACACCTTTATAGCTCTCATCCCAAAGAAAGAGATGACAAGCTATTTGGATGATTACAGATCAATAGCATTATGCAATGCAATCTACGAGGTGATGGCAAAGGCCATGGCTAATAGATTAAAAGTCATTCTCCCAACTCTGATAGCAAAAGAAAAAATATGTTTTGTTCCTAGTCGAGAAATTCTTGATGGGATAATCATCACATAGGAGGTAATTCACTCAGCTCAATAAACCAAACAACCAAGTATGCTAATCAAATTAGACATTAAGAAGGATTATGATATGGGGGATTGTAGATTCTTGATTAAGGTTTTGGAAGCCTTCGGCTTCAATAAGAGGTGGTTAAACTAGATCTTCTATTGCATCTCCACGCCTAGATTCTCAGTCTTGGTTAATGGCACCCCAAAATGTTTCTTTGAGGTTTCAAGAGGCCTGCGTCAAGGTGACCCCATCTCACCCTTCTTATACATTTTAATGGCCAAGGATTTAGGCAGAGTCCTCACCCACAGCATCAACACAAATCAAATTGAAGGGATTAGTGTAACAAGAAACTTCCAAGAAATCTCCCATCAGCAATTCACAGATGACACCTCTCTAATGGGAGCAACCAAAAGAAAGGAGGCATTACATCTGAAATCTATCCTTGACAGGTATGCCAAGGCATTTGGACAAGTAGTAAACAAAAACAAATCAAAGGTTTTTTTCTTTAACAAGCCTCCTCGGAAAGAACAGGAGATTTTGAGAGTTCTTGGCTTCAAAAAGGGAGAGCTCCCTTGTACATATCTCGGGGTCCCCTTGACCAAAGGATTAAGGTCGAACGGTCTATGGGATCTACTCAATCTCCAAACAAACGCAAAGTTGGCATCCTAGAAGTCAAAGTGGTTAACTTGGGCAGGTAGAATCACTCTAATCAAAGTTGTTCTATTTGTGCTTCCTATCTACTTAATCTCAATAATGAGCCTCCCAAGTAGATGCGCAGCAAACCTAACGAAAGTGTATATGCACTTCTTTTGGCAAGGCACGGCAAGAAAAAAGAAAATTGTTTTAATTGCTTGGGAGAAATTGTGCAAGTCAAAGGAAGAAGGTGGTTTGGGCTTCAAACATTTGGATCTTCATAACAAAGCTTTATGAGGAAATCTAGTCTAGTGAATGCATTATCAACCCCAGAGCAAATGGGTGAAAATCCTAAATCAGAAATATTTGAGTGATGGTAATGCTAGGGACGTTTTGTCAATCTCCAATCCTCTGTCAAGATCTTAGATCTGGAATTTTATATAGAAGTGTAAAGGATTAGTCTGTGACTATCTCTTATGGGATGTGAGAGATGGAAGCAAAGCCCGGTTCTGGGAAGACTCATGGTCTGGGCTCCCCAGACTAGACAGTTTAGTGGAGGGTGGGGAGACCAAGTGGACTTTGAAATAGTTATGGGGTAACAAATTCAAAGACTACATTGTTACAGAAGGAGATAATATGGGATTTTCTTGGAGATGGAAGGATTTTTTAAATCTAGGACTACCACAAGAGGAAGTGGGGCTCCTAACAAAGGAGTTAAAAGATCACTCTCCGACACTTCGTAAGGGTTGTGACACATTGATATGGGAAAGAGTGAAATTTGGTGTTTATAAAGCATGAGATGGCTATAGAATGCTATATCTAGACAAAGAAAGTTCTGTGAAAAAACTCCCTTTACACTTGATATGGAGCGGGGAATTCCTTCCAAAAGCTGGGACCTTTGCTTGGGCTACAATGAAAAATAAGATCCTAACAGCAGATAAGTTTTTTTTCCTTGGTGTCTAAGGCCCATCAAGGTGTGTTTTATGTGAACAAGCGGAAGAGACAGTGGATCATCTCCTCCTTGGCTAATCCTTTGCTCAAGAATGTTGGAAATGGATCTGTGCTCGGTTGAGGTGGGCATGTGCTCTTGCTAATGAACTTCTAAGCTAGATGCAGTCTTGGCCATTGTTGAAGAGACACTCAGTATATAGGGACATCTAGACAATAGGCCCCTCGATTGTAATTTGGGAACTCTAGAAAGAGAGAAATAGGAGGTTGTTCCAAGACAAAAATATGTGTGCAATCTCTCTAATCAACAAGATTGAAGCTTCCCTAATAGAAACAATAAATACAAAATTGGAATCAAGTGCAAATAAGGATAGGATATTCTTAGAATGGGACTCCAAGCTCTAGGGAGCCTGGCCCTCCCTTAGAATTCTGCAATGGATCGGTCAAGGTGGCTTTGAAGCAACAAAAACTCGAGCCTCAGTAAAGTGGTCTCCCCCTCCGCCTGGATGGCATAAACTAAATTTCAACGGGGCATCCAAAGGCAACCCAAGTCCCTCGGGGGCTGGTTGCATTATCAAGGACTCTCAAGAAAATGTGGTCTCCTCTATAGCTCACTGCCTTGTGGAAGGATCAAATAATGAAGCAGAATTCTGAGCAGTGATGCATGGCTTGGTCCTCTGCAAAGAGTTGGGATTGAAAAATATTTCCATAGAAGGAGATTCAGCATTGGCCATCAATGCCTTATGAAGCAGAAAGGTTTAAACTGGAAGCTTACTGCTTTTCTTTCCCGGGCTTTAGAACTACTGCCTTCTTTCGAAAGTACAACAATAAACCATATATATAGACAAGGAAATAAAGAGGTAGATTATTTAGCAAATGATGGGGTTGAGTCAGAATAACCTCGGGCCCATATGCCAATTGGCACCACATAGTCTAGGCCGGAGCTGGCTAGATCCAGCATATGGGCCTTTCCTTAGAGTTCCCGGGGGCTGAGGTGTCTCTTGCCACCACTAAGTGTTGTGACAAAGTAGTTAAGGCATATTAAAATTGGTGTCAGAAATATCCGCTCAAATAGACGGGCATATTGAGGTTTTGGTACAGATCTCATCAACAAATTTGAAGTGAGCAAGGTGACGATAGGAAGTGTCCCCAATGAGCTTCTTTACTGAGAAAATTGGAGGTAGCTGGTACAGTTTATTCGTGCGAAGTTTGGGAGTCGAGGAAGAGAATCAAATGGAAGGAATCTTGAGAGGATGGGTGGTTAATGTTGGTTGGCCTTTGCATTAATGAGCAGTGGGCGGAAATGGTGTATTTAACCAAAGTTTGGAAACTGCTAGACACACAGAAAAATGGATACGTCGATCAAATTGCAGAGCTCGAAGAAGGAGGGAGGCTTCCTTGGCTACATTTCAGACCAGAGGCTATCAAACATTTGCTTGAACAAAGACATACTCTGCTTGGAAGCTGCGAGAATGGTGTTGGGGAGGAAGTTATTTTTTTCAAGGAATCGAACCAGAGCAACTTCGGACATTTCGTCCCATTTTTTGGCCCCCTATTGGATCTCAATTTGCCAAAGGTTCGTTGTCTGGTTCTCCTACGAGCGGTCTTCAAACCTTCCATCTTATTGGAAGATATTGACACTGTGGCCATTGCCTAGCCTAGAGTGGAGATCCCATTTCCAGATGATGTTGAGAAAATGTTTCGGCTGGGAGTTGAAGTCGACTGGCACCCGTTTGTAATGGGCTTAAGTGATGAAGAGTTGCACCAACACAGACATTGGGCATCGGTGGGTGCAACATTTTTGGGTTGTCATCTGGGTCTAGATGAAGTTACAGGAATCGACTGGTGCCATGACTTGGCAGAGCTAGTGGGCTCAGGGGATTTCTATGAGGAGGCTGACCGATGTCAGATAATGGAGCCTAGTGTTTTTTTTGTTAAAATTTTGTGAATTAGGCCTTGTAAAGAATGTGTTGCCTCTGATAGAGGAGGAGCAATATTTTTTTTTGAAAATCATTGTAAGTGCTCGGGCATTGGCTTCACCATTTCAGGGAGCAAAATGATGTAATCTTTTTTATATTAATATAAAGCAAGCAGCCTTTCATTGCGTATTACAAATCAAAATAAAATAAAATTGAAACTAAAAATATAAAATTAGAATTGTGGAATACCTCCAGACTATGCAATGTCCTGAAGGCATGCCTAACAATGGGAGAAGAACTCTATGCAATGTCGTGAAGGCATGCCTAGGCATGCCTAACAATGATGTTCAATATTTTCTTTTGAGGTTCTTTTATAATAAAATGATTTTATTTTCAACTGACAAAGTTTAGGAATACTTTTCTATGATTTGTGTTGTTTTTAAATAAAATTTACTACCATCAAACGATATGGGGGTCTTTGTAAGTGATTTTTTTTTAGGATTATTTCTAAGATCAAACTAGCTCTTCATCGGAATAATATTACTTTGTGAGTAGTTATTGTATGAGTATCAAAATTAGCCTAGAACAATCTCCAAGAATATTTACATCAAGAATATGTAAACGTTTATTCAGTGAATTTTCACGAATATGATAATTTTCGTTCAACCATCTGTCCACTATTTGTGGTCAAGACAGATTTTTTCTTCATTTAAAAAAATAAAAAATTAAATAAAAGAAAAGAAATTGGAGCCAGATGCAACGCGTTTATTGAGTTAATTTGCCATAGATGTGATCATTTAATTTGCCATTATCCACTCTATGTGACCAAGGCAGAGTTAATCTACATATGTTTACAAACCATCGTAGTTTAAATAGGTAAATTACACAATTCTCTTATATTTGTTCTGTTGAAATAGTGATCTCAGAGGAATTGAAGGCGGCGGTTCCATTTCATGAAATGACGGTCTCACATCTCTTTCTTTTTGGTGGTGGGACGTCCTTCTGGTCTGCATAATTAGCAAACGTTCGCAATCGGGAGGAGATGGATTTAACGTGAGGTGAATTATCATTTCTGAGCACAAATCGGTAAAGTAGGCGACACAAATAGTAGACGAGGCTGAGAAGCGACACACATCCTGTCAGCAAACATATACCCCAAAAGTCGTTAAGGCTCAACCTATTTGATTCCAATCCACCAGTCTGCTCGTTGCATCTGTTTTCACTTGAATTGAACCACCTCTTCCGAATTTCTTGCATCTCTGTGCTTTCTGAAAGATTTAATATAGCCTTGGAAATGTCTGAAACCAGCGGAGACCCCTTTGGAAACACCTGTACACACAATTGGAATCAACCATTAGATTTGTAAATCAGACGAGTCTGAGTTTTAGAGGCAAGTTTAAAGACTTACGAATGCGAAGCCTCCAGTTCTGTACGTAGGTCCAATTTTGGCATAGGCATTGCATCCTGCTGACAGAAATGTGTTTTGAGAGATAGTTTGATCGTCAAATATGGCGGCCACCCCTCCGTTTCTAGGTCCCTTCTTCAGTGCAATGGCGTAGTCTTGTACAGATGAGTATGGGCGAAGCACGCTTTTATTGACACCCAGCTGATGTTCCAAATACTTGTCTATGAAAGATCCACAATGATACCCGATTGGCAAATTTTGGGTAATGAGAGATTCAAGGTTCTCAACCTTTGGTACAATTTCTCTCTCGGTAAGCATTGACGACAGGTTGGCGGTGTAACTAGACAATAACACCAAAACTACAAAAAGCCAAATTATCATCACTGCTTTGCCCAGAGTGCTTACAATCCTCTCCCCTGCGTAATCAACAAAATTAATTTAGAATTTGAAAGCATTGTAAATTACACTGTAGTTTGGCCATCTGTAATGAAAATAAAGGGATAGAATATTCTTACTCTGAGTCGTGAAGAGTGTGGAAAAAGAAAACCTGCATATTAAAGATGACGTAATTGAATCAGAAAAATCGGACAGCTTCGCATGCTGTAAATATGGGCTTAAAACGTTGTTTGGGTATAAACAGATAAATTTGTAATATTTTTATAAGAGAAAAAAAAAAACATTTCAGGAATGGTAGTTGTCGTAGCAGATTTTAGAATTCATTGAAAAAGGCTTAATTATGAGAGATGCATTTTATTAGTCCATCTCGTAGGCACTGAATTGAAGCCTTCATCTCACTCAGCTCTCTTGTAGGTTTTCGTGCAACTTATTCTGCAATTTTGTATTCTCTAGCCTGCATCTCTTCTCTCGTCATCAGCTCGCCGACCATTTGATGCAAGGTGGTGGCTTCAACAACTCTTCCTCTTCCGATTCATTCTGCATTCTAAGCATTTGCCTACAGCCCTAAAGAATTGGCCGGAGCTTATCTAATTTCAACTGCAAATTCTTCTATACATACATAGCCTCCAAAATTAAATTTCAAATTTAATACAGGTGTAGGTCAGTGCCGGTAGTAAAAAGTGTAACATCGATTGTATTAGCAAGTGTTTGAAATGCTTTTCCTTATGGAGAGAATTAAAGTGTATTATTACGCGTAATAATCTCGTAACCACTTCTTTAGTTATATAGCAGGATAATTAGTGATGCAATAGTTTTGAATAGGGTTACTCTTGGTTTGGAGTATTGTACAAGAGCATACACATTATGTTCAAATCAGTGCTTGAAAGGCCGGATTATGAATTACCCACAAATTGATACCTTATGGAACTAGCAATGTCATTGTGGACTATTTTAACAGATTTCATTTCTTTTCTACAAATTGTCACAATCAGCTCACCATTACATAAACCAAACTCTCATTTATATAGGCATTTTAGATTATTCAATTAAATTGTCACTGCAAACTTTATTTTTAAAGAAAATAAAGAAAGGAAAGATGATGGAAACAAACATATTATTCTCTTATATTAATACAAAATAATCATTTACAAAAATTAAATCAAAAGAGTTTTGAGTTCTTTATATTTCATAAAAAAAAAATTAACAATGTATTTTTTTATTTTTTTTTGAGATTTTGTTCATCCATCAATATTTTGCTACTCAACAAAATATGAGATAGAGTTTTTGAAAACATATACATGAAAAAACATGCATGCATTTCTATCAAGGACATACCCATACTCCCCTACACAATAAGATTAATACCCTTTCTTTTTTAGACCACACATAAAGATACACACATACATACATACATAGAAGTGCATCGAAATCTCTTAGGGATATGCACATATATAGAATCAAATTCTAGAGGATGAATAGGACCATATTAGGGAGTGGTGGTTGGGATTACCTATTCCAAATTTCCTTCTTAATCACAACTACAATCATCTATGGTGCCTAAAGAATCTCTTTGACACTCAAAGATTTCGTTTCCTAATGGCCTGGTGAGGATGTCTTCATATGAGTCTTTGTATATTCAAAATTTAAAATAAATCTCTCTATTGTGATATTGCTATCAGAATTCAATTGTGTAGTATTGAATCCTGATAGCAATATCACAATTTGACACGATGTGGAAAATACCTCCTACTTATCAAATCTCTGTATTGTTGAAAAACTATCTAATGAAATGGTATCTAGTGTCTACATGTTTACTTATCTTGTAAACTATATAATTCTTGGATAACACAATTATTGAGATAGTATCACATAAAATATTTATTACTTCTTGTTATTTATGCATCAAATCTTCTATTATTTTTCTCATCCAATTACTTGACACACTACTCCTATTGTTGTTTGTACTATACTTTTATTAATGAAAGAGCGGTAATTGACTATTTTTTGGATGCCCATTGATGCTAAACCTATTCCAAATGAAAAACATAATTGGATGTACTTTTTTTTATCATCAATGCTACTTGCATAATGTTGTTTATGTATCCTATGAGTTTAAACTCATCTAACATTGAATAGATAGTTCTATGATTTCTTCTATCACTCACATATCTCAAAAAATATTTTTACTTCTTTCCTAGTAGAGTCTTTTAGATATTTCATGTACCTAGAATTTAGGCCCACACCATACATTATATCGATTCATGTGGTTGTCAGTTATATATAACTAACAATGAGTCTTTTATACAATGTTGGATCAAAATTAGTTCCTTGGTCATCCTTTCTTAACTTAAAACATATTATAACTAGTGTTAGTATTGGCTTATAGTTTCCTACATTAAATTTTTTCAAACTATATCATTGGTAGTTAGTAGGACCCTATTCTTCATGTGAAGTTGAATGGTTTTGAATGAAATTACCAAAGATCGAGTCTTTTTGAGTGCAAGGCCTCGACACCATAAGTGACCAAGTTGATATTGTGCCCCAATGACATTGGTTGAATGGAACCCCTTAGTCCTTGGTTCTTAATGCAATATTTTTTCACCTAAGGTGTGTGCTCCCTAATTGGGTAGCTTAACAATTCTATGGATTTAATATAAAACCCTCAAAAAAAGGAAAAATTATCATTAGTAGATTTTCTTGAGAAATAAATATGAAACTTTTTGATTGATTCACCTCAAGCCCAAGAAAAAAATCATGAGAACCAAATCAGTCATCTCAAGTAATTTCTTCATGGATCCCTTGAGAAAATAAATTGATAAATAACTTGTGAATGTGAAATCATTATCATATAGTTTTATAATTAGAACTGGATCTTGTCTGTAATTCATCTTTATAGAAAATGTGGGCCCATTGCTTTGCATTGAATCTACTCTAAAATAAATTATATTATACCATACTCCAACTACTTGTTTGAGTTAATACAACATATTCTTGTGTCTATAGACCTTGTCTTCATGCTCCAAGATCCCATATCTTGGTAGTTACTATATCCCAAGAACTCATATCTTGGTAATTTCTACACATATACTTCTAGAAAACCACTTAGAAATATGGATTTGACATCCATCTAGTATACTAGACACTTATTTGAATTCTAATTATTAGTATTATTCTTACTATATCTAAAAAAATTATTTGAAAAAAAAAATGTTTCATTGTAGTAAACACTAGATTTGTATTATCCTTTTGCACATCTCTTTCTTCATTAAACTTTTCCTTATAGACCTATTTAACTTCTGTAAGATGTTTTTATTCTCAATGATCCACTAAAATCCATGTATGATTCTTCTCAATAGAATATATCTTTTCATGCTTGACTTGTACCCAATTTTTATGTTTAATTAATTCATCAAAATGAGCTAGATCAATTTCTTGTCAAAATAAGGAAAAAAGAGAGAAAAAATAAGCATTATATTCACATTCATTTTAATTAGAGATATTTCTTAGGCTTCTTGTTTTCTATCTCCTAATTATTTCTAATGTTGGATTTCATATATCACTTGAAACATATCTAGAAGAGTTTGGGATTGATAATTTAACACCTAAAATAATTACTTTAAAAGGTATGACATGAAGTGTACCTTGTGATAATTTTTGTTGTTCATTTCATAGAGTTATTAGTTGAATCTGTGAGCATGATCTTATACTTGACTAAACTCTAACTTATGAACCAATTTTTTGATTTTTAGTTGTTGTTGAATGATGTACCACATAGGGAATACTTGTAAGATTCCATGCTTCACTATCACTTTGAGGTAAACTTGTGGCAATACTCATCATTTTTTATATGAGTTGCACATCTACTAATTATAATCTTTTAGGTTCTTGGATTATAAGACTTCTAAATATTTTTCCCTTAATGTATACTATAAAGAAACATATTTCTCCATTTTTATTCAATTTATTTCTCAATTTATCTAGGATGTTTGAAAATGGACCACAAATATAGACACTCTCATATGAGAAACACAATTAAAGGTGTTTACATTTTTTCCAAGTGTAGTAATTAATGATTGTATTAAAAATAAAAGAGTTACCAATTGAAGGTGTTTACATTTTTTCCATACAAATTAGAGTGAATAATTCTTGATGGAAGATTTTATCTAACTAACTTGCTAGTTGGGAATGACTATCTGTGTTTCTTTTCTAAAATACACTTTAGATACTTTATATTTTTCTATCAGTGGAAAACATTTACCATAATTTTGCTATGTAGCAAATATAGCTCTTCAAAATTCAACTTTCTACATCACAAATAGAAATTCCAATCCTTGTATATTATAGCTAACTAAAAATATTCATAGCCACTATTTTGTTAAAATGAATATGGGATTGCTAATTTTTTTTAGCTTCTTCTTGACCAACTTTAAGTCTTGCTAAGGGTTGGTTGAGAAAATTCCACCCTCAAATTTGTTTTCAATCTCAAAGGGAACATGGGGCGAGGGACCTAGCTCGATAGGCTAAAGCATCCTATTGCAAGCAAGAGGTCATGAGGTCTAGTCTCCTCCCAAACCCGTGGTACTGGAGGGTTTGTCACACTAGTGCCACCAATCACGTGAAAAAATTTTACCAGGTGCACTACAGTTTATGGGGGGATGGATACCTGACCGATTCCTACATTCTATAAAAGAAAATCTCAAAGGGAACATTCTATTGTTGATCATTTGGACTTTGAATATTAGCTAGCTTCTCAGGAATTGGTATAAAATTACACATTTATTATTATTTTTAAACAATCTATACGCATTTTGAACAAGTTGCTCAATGCTTATCGAGTTATTCTTAAAACCCATAACATAGTAAACATCTAAAATAATATTTCCACACCTCTTCCCCCACTTAGTTAGAATGTTGACATTGCCTTTTCCCATGACTGACATTTTATTGGCCAAACTTTTGCAGAGGACACCGATTGAAAAAAGAGATGGCCTCATGGAATGGGTCTCAAGCTTATTGCCCCCATGCAGATGTCTCAGTGGCCAGTTGGTTTGGACAAGATGTTGGTCGGAAGTACCCTGGAAAGTGGTCTACCAAAACAGCAAGATGCGTCTATAGGTATGTCTATGTCCCCTCGGTATAGGTGTCCGCCCTCTGCTATAAACCAGAGGTGGGGAAGATCAGATTCTTCCCAGGAAACTTCTAGGCCTATGGAAGTCGGCGGTTTTGTGGAAGCCGGCGAGCAGTGTCTTCTTGAGAAGAGAGATTTCAAGGACCACAAAGTGGCAACGGCAAAGGTTGATGCAGAATTGCAGAATCGAGAAGTTGGGGATGAGAATTGCTCTGAGACGAGGGATATGATGGTTGACCCTGTTGCGGAAGTTCAAGAGTTACCTTGCCAAGAAGTGGACTCGGCGTATGGAGACGAGGAGGTGCATAAGAGGGAGAAAGAAGTAGCTTTGCCACTATAAAAGGTGCCCGCAGGAAATGTGTACAAGGCCACACGGGCGGGTGATGTGGAGCGCCTCAAGTTTGTTGAACAGAAACCAAAGGAATTTGAAGTTTCTATAGATGAAGGATCTCAGGAAAAGGAAGACAGACTGGAACCTATTCCTTCGCAGCCTTCACATACTTGTGCGCAGCCTGTAAATAGTCACACGCAGCCTCCTAACACTACAACGATGCCTTCGAGGAGTAGTGCATGGCCTTCTATAATGTGGGAGCCTCCAAAAATTCAAACGCAGTATTTAAATGTTGATTCGCTGCCTCTTCCAAGTTCAACGCAGTTGTTTGAATGTGATATACAGCCTCTTCAAATTCATGAACAGGCACGTGAAAAGTCCAAGTGCTCCTTTGAGGATAGAAATGAAGGACAAAGCTATCATAATAGTCGCCCTTTCAAACGGCGAAAAGTAGAAGATGAAGAGCTGCTGGAGGAGAGATGGATTGATCTTGGAGTTGAGGCGGTTCATATTTCTCCAGATGTACGAGCACTAATGCATGCAGTTGTGCTTGTCGATCACAATGTCCTTCGTCTTGCTTTCGATAACTTGAATGGTAGCATTGATCAATTGGTAGAAGATGATGGTAATGACATTCCTCGACAACATGGAAACTCTGTGCATCACAAAAGAAACATTGCAGAATGTGTAAATATTGACAGAGAAGGGTTTGACACTGCTGTGAACACTAGAATAAAATGAATTCATTTTGAAGCAAGCCTTGGTGAAAGGTGTATTCAAGAATTTGGCAGCAGTGGATACCGAGGATTTTCTTCTATCAATGAAATTGATGCTCACGCTGAAGTTTGTGGTAATGACGTTTCATTGCATAGAGCTGAGGCGCTACGTAACATTGTGTGTCTGATGGATGAAAAGAATGAGCGAGGGTTTATCAGAAGAGATGAGTTTGAGCAACTTTCATTTCTCTTTCTTGAGCGCGTCAAAGGGCCCCATGAGATGGCTCTGTTTAATGCAGGGCTTACCGTGGATAAAATCCATTCAGTTGAAGTTGTGGGTTCTGGTTCGCGAGTTAATTGCGTGAGCAGTGGTGGTACAGAATCTGGTGCTCGTCATGGGGATTTTGTGGAGTAGTCAACAGAGAAAGAAATTCTTGTGAACGAAATTAAGGTTGTGGACCTTCTTGCACCATATCTACGTAGAGGGAACATCAGGCTCTTTGATGAAGCTGGTGTTGAAAAAACTCTGCAGGAGTCAGAGGAAGATGGTGCGGACATGGAACCTGTAGGTATTGAGGAGGAAGTTCTGGATCGAATCCGGAAGCTGACGAATAGTTGCACGGGTCTGCAGGATTTTCTCGTATTCCACGCTGCAGGAGGCGGGACCAGATCAAGGCTCGGATCCTTTCTCCTGGAGTGGTTTACTGTGGACTATGGAAAGAAATCCAAGTTGGGTTTCTTTGTTTACCCGTCTCCTCAGGTGTCTACATCTGTGGTGGAACCCTATAACAGCGTGCTCTCACCTCATTCGCTGTTAGAGCATACTGATGTTGTTGTTCAGTTAGATAACGAGACCATTTATGACATCTGTCGCCGTTCCCTTGACATTGAGCAGTTTTTTAAATTGAACACAGAGGTGGTTTTGAACTATAGGAAAGGAGAAGCTAGAAACTGGTCTCTTCCTCTGTCTACATTGATAGAAATTCTGAAAGAGAAAACTAGTCGACAATATATCGATGCTGGTGGTGCTATAGAGAGAGTCCTCTATCAGTTGTTGACAGAGATGGATAGTATGACAGCCATGAAAATAGTTTTCTTTATTGGTGTTACAAACAGGCTTGAGATCATCGATCCTGTATTGAATAATGATGTGTTTTGGGGAGAAATGACTCCTGTACAATTTGGAGGTGAGTCTACACCTAGAGTTTGGTATATATGGCAGGACTGGAGCAATGCTAACAAGGCTGAGACTAAGGAAGAACAAAAGCATCTAGAGAGCGAGTTTCCTAGAAAGAATCTAATCTTCCCCGCCTCTGGTTTAAAGCAGAGGGCGGACACCTATACCGAGGGGACATAGACATACCTACAGACGCATCTTGCTGGTTTGGTAGACCACTTTCCAGGGTACTTCTGACCAACATCTTGTCCAAACCAACTAGCCCTTGAGACATCTGCATGGGGGCAATAAGCTTGAGACCCATTCCATGAGGCCGTCTCTTTTTTTCATCGGTGTCCTGCAAAAGTTTGGCCAATATATGCCATAGCTACATCAAGAGTGGGAAAAGAAATTAACCCAACATCCGCATCCTCTTCAGTTGAATCCTCCTCTTTCTTCCAGCCATCCCACCAGTGTACACAACGTTTCTTTACAACTTTCACTTGTACAGCATCACTTTTTAAATTGCCAAGAAATTCTTATTTTTCTCATCAAATTACTTGACACACTACTCCTATTGTTGTTTGTACTATACTTTTATTAATGAAAGAGCGGTAATTGACTATTTTTTGGATGCCCATTGATGCTAAACCTATTCCAAATGAAAAACATAATTGGATGTACTTTTTTTTATCATCAATGCTACTTGCATAATGTTGTTTATGTATCCTATAAGTTTAAACTCATCTAACATTGAATAGATAGTTCTATGATTTCTTCTATCACTCACATATCTCAAAAAATGTTTTTACTTCTTTCCTAGTAGAGTCTTTTAGATATTTCATGTACCTAGAATTTAGGCCCACACCATACATTATATCGATTCATGTGGTTGTCAGTTATATATAACTAACAATGAGTCTTTTATACAATGTTGGATCAAAATTAGTTCCTTGGTCATCCTTTCTTAACTTAAAACATATTATAACTAGTGTTAGTATTGGCTTATAGTTTCCTACATTAAATTTTTTCAAACTATATCATTGGTAGTTAGTAGGACCCTATTCTACATGTGAAGTTGAATGGTTTTGAATGAAATTACCAAAGATCGAGTCTTGTTGAGTGCAAGGCCTCGACACCATAAGTGACCAAGTTGATATTGTGCCCCAATGACATTGGTTGAATGGAACCCCTTAGTCCTTGGTTCTTAATGCAAGATTTTTTTACCTAAGGTGTGTGCTCCCTAATTGGGTAGCTTAACAATTCTATGGATTTAATATAAAACCCTCAAAAAAAGGAAAAATTATCATTAGTAGATTTTTCTTGAGAAATAAATATGAAACTTTTTGATTGATTCACCTCAAGCCCAAGAAAAAAATCATGAGAACCAAATCAGTCATCTCAAGTAATTTCTTCATGGATCCCTTGAGAAAATAAATTGATAAATAACTTGTGAATGTGAAATCATTATCATATAGTTTTATAATTAGAACTAGATCTTGTCTGTAATTCATCTTTATAGAAAATGTGGGCCCATTGCTTTGCATTGAATCTACTCTAAAATAAATTATATTATACAATACTCCAACTACTTGTTTGAGTTCATACAACATATTCTTGTGTCTATAGACCTTGTCTTCATGCTCCAAGATCCCATATCTTGGTAGTTACTATATCCCAAGAACTCATATCTTGGTAATTTCTACACATATACTTCTAGAAAACCACTTAGAAATATGGATTTGACATCTATCTAGTATACTAGACACTTATTTGAATTCTAATTATTAGTATTATTCTTACTATATCTAAAAAAATTATTTGAAAAAAAAATGTTTCATTGTAGTAAACACTAGATTTGTATTATCCTTTTGCACATCTCTTTCTTCATTAAACTTTTCCTTATAGACCTATTTAACTTCTGTAAGATGTTTTTATTCTCGATGATCCACTAAAATCCATGTATGATTCTTCTCAATAGAATATATCTTTTCATGCTTGACTTGTACCCAATTTTTATGTTTAATTAATTCATCAAAATGAGCTAGATCAATTTCTTGTCAAAATAAGGAAAAAAGAGAGAAAAAATAAGCATTATATTCACATTCATTTTAATTAGAGATATTTCTTAGGCTTCTTGTTTTCTATCTCCTAATTATTTCTAATGTTGTATTTCACATATCACTTGAAACATATCTAGAAGAGTTTGGGATTGATAATTTAACACCTAAAATAATTACTTTAAAAGGTATGACATGAAGTGTACCTTGTGATAATTTTTGTTGTTCATTTCATAGAGTTATCAATTGAATCTGTGAGGATGATCTTATACTTGACTAAACTCTAACTTATGAACCAATTTTTTGATTTTTAGTTGTTGTTGAATGATGTATCACATAGGGAATACTTGTAAGATTCCATGCTTCACTATCACTTTGAGGTAAACTTGTGGCAATACTCATCATTTTTTATATGAGTTGCACATCTACTAATTATAATCTTTTAGGTTCTTGGATTATAAGACTTCTAAATATTTTTCCCTTAATGTATACTATAAAGAAACATATTTCTCCATTTTTATTCAATTTATTTCTCAATTTATCTAGGATGTTTGAAAATGGACCACAAATATAGACACTCTCATATGAGAAACACAATTAAAGGTGTTTACATTTTTTCCAAGTGTAGTAATTAATGATTGTAAAAAAAATAAAAGAGTTACCAATTGAAGATGTTTACATTTTTTCCATACAAATTAGAGTGAATAATTCTTGATGGCAGATTTTATCTAACTAACTTGCTAGTTGGGAATGACTATCTGTGTTTCTTTTCTAAAATACACTTTAGATACTTTATATTTTTCTATCAGTGGAAAACATTTACCATAATTTTGCTATGTAGCAAATATAGCTCTTCAAAATTCAACTTTCCACATCACAAATACAAATTCCAATCCTTGTATATTATAGCTAACTAAAAATATTCATAGCCACTATTTTGTTAAAATGAATATGGGATTGCTAATTTTTTTTAGCTTTTTCTTGACCAACTTTAAGTCTTGCTAAGGGTTGGTTGAGAAAATTCCACCCTCAAATTTGTTTTCAATCTCAAAGGGAACATGGGGTGGGGGACCTAGCTCGATAGGCTAAAGCATCCTATTGCAGGCAAGAGGTCACGAGGTCTAGTCTCCTCCCAAACCCGTGGTACTGGAGGGTTTGTCACACTAGTGCCACGGATCACGTGAAAAAAATTTACCAAGCGCACTGCAGTTTATGGGGGGGTGGATACCTGACCGATTCCTGCATTCTAAAAAAGAAAATCTCAAAGGGAACATTCTATTGTTGGTCATTTGGACTTTGGATATTAGCTATCTTCTAAGGAATTGGTATAAAATTACACATTTATTATTTTTTTTAAACAATCTATACCCATTTTGAACAAGTTGCTCAATGCTTATCAAGTTATTCTTAAAACCCATAACATAGTAAACATCTAAAATAATATTTCCACACCTCTTCCCCCACTTAGTTAGAATGTTGACATTGCCTTTTCCCATTACTGAATCGGCTCCATCATCATCATACATTATTTTTATTTTTATTGAGAAAATTCTTCTCTAAGTGAGATAATACATTATATGTCATCACATCTATAGGTTCGGGAAAACAATTTGAACCATAAAATTCCATATATCTTGAGAACTAAATAAATAATTCACTGTGATTGGTCAAATAATAATTCATGCTAGTATATGGAAGAATTTGGGGATTACTAAGACTTGTTCTAGAAGAGGACGCCATTACTATCTTTGAAACTAAATTAAGGAAATAATGAGAAGAATAGATATATGACAAACACAAAGATATTAATTCCTTGCACTAATTAAAAATAGCTTCTTCTATATATTAGACCAAGAGAGATTGAGCTCTTTACACTTCACACAAAAAAAATTAAGAAAATATTTTATTATTAGTGTCATATTTTTCTCCCATGTACAAACATTTATCTATGTTAACAAAACATGAGATAAAAAAAATTGAAATGTAGAAGCAACATAACACACATTTACTTATGTCTAGGTCATATATATATATAAAATATGGTATATGATATTTAATTAATTAAATTCTATATAGTATTAAGTAATTATGATTGAGATTACATATTCCTATTGGAAATCATGGTATAACTTGTAGAAATATGGACTTATTAAAGTGGTTTCAAATATGAAATTATATATTCAAGATTACTATAGAAATATTATGTGATTGAAAATTACAATAATGAAAGAAAAAATGTGTTTTGTAGATTTTGTTCATGCATCAATATTTTGCTAATCAAGAAAATATGAGATATATGTATTGAAAACATACAAATGAAAAACATACATTTATTTATACCAAAATTGTACACATACTCACCTACACAATAAGATTAATACCTTTTTTTTATTTTTCAAATCACACAAAAAGATACATACATACATACATAGAAGTACATCAAAATCTCTTAGGGATAACCACCTATATAGAATCAAATTCTAGAGGATGAATAGGACCATATTGGGGAGTGGTGGTTGGGATTACCTATTCCAACTTTCCTTCTTAATCATAACTACAATCATCTATGGTGCCTAAAGAATCTATTAGACACTCAAAGATTTCATTTTCTAATGACTTGGTGAGGATGTCTTCATATGAGTCTTTGAATATTCAAAATTTTAAATTAATCTCTTTATTATTGATAAATTATCTAATGAAATGGTATCTAGTGTCTACATGTTTACTTATCTTTTAAATATGTGATTCTTGGATAACACAATTATTGAGATAGTGTCACATAAAATATTTATTACTTCTTGCTATTTATGCATCGAATCTTCTATTGTTCTTCTCATCCAAATGCTTGACACGGTACTCCTATTGTTGTTATGTACTCTACTTTTATTAATTAAAGAAAAAATTGACTATTTCTTGGATTCCCATTGATGCTAAACCTATTCCAAATTAAAAATATAATTGGATGTACTTTTGTTTTCATCAATGTTACCTGTATAATTGTTATCTATGTATCATGTGAGTTTAAACTCATCTAACATTGAATAAATAGTTCTATGATTTCTTTTATCACTTGCATTTATCAAAATTATTTTTATTTATTTCCCAGTAGAGTCTTTTAGATATTCCATGAATCTAGAAATAAGGCCCACTATAATTCCTAGTTATGAGAATATCTTAGTGCAAGAAAACCAAACCATTGACACATTTCTTAATATCACCTCACCTATCCTTCACTCAACCATACTATCTCTCCCATTTATGAGTATGTTTTTATACACAAGGATACAAGCATGGATAATCATGAAAACCATATTTTTTCTTCTCTCGATACCTCTCCTATTGGTGATAAAGGTATCTTGGTGAAAGAAGATATTAGTCACCCCTCTCCATCTACCAAGAAGAAGAGATTATGAAACAAGAAGAAGAGATCATTGACACATTCCTTAACATCACTTTACGTACTCTCCATTCATCTCCCTACATCTCTCCCACGTTTGAGAATGTTTTAGTGAAATAGAATGCAATCATGGACAATTATGACAATCACATTTGTTCTTCTACCAAAATATCTCCTATTTGTGAAGAGGATATTTTGGTGTTAGGAGATTCGATCATTAAGATCCATGGAAATCCTATTTGTTCATCTTCCCCTACTTTTCCTACTTGGGAAGAAATTATTGGAAAAGGGGATGTAATCATAGATAACCATGACAATTTCATTTGTTCTTCTCCCAATATCTCTCCTATTTGTGAAGAAGATATTTTTGTGTTAGAAGATCCACTTATTGAGAGTCATGAGAATCTTGTTTCTCCCCCTCCCAATTCTTCTCCCACTTGGGAAGATATAATTGAACAAAATGATGCAACCATTGGTAAGCAAGAAAATCATAGTTGTTCTTCTGTAGATATCGCCCCTACTTGTGATGAAGTTATCTTAAAAGATCCAACCATTGAATGTCATGAAAATATTGTTTTCTCCTCTCCTAAAAACTATCCTACCAGGGAAGATATCAGGGTGTAAGAGGATGATAACATTGGTACATGTCTTTCAAACAATAGTAATGCGGCTTCATTAGATGAAAACGATAAGGTGACAAATGTAGACTTCATATTGCTAGAAGATCATCAAAATAAGGATAAGTCTATTGAGGTTTTGAACATTAGATCTCCCTTTAGACCTCCTAAGAGTCCACTAATTATTAGACCTCCCAAGTCATCTCCTAAGCCACTTCTTACCATTTATCCACCCTCACACCAATGCCAAGTCCAAAAAAACCTATGCTTATCATAAGACCACCTCAACACAATGTTTCACAACAATCAAGTTATAATACCATTTTTCACACATATAACACAAGAAATAATAGGCAACCAAAAACAATACCTAATTCATTACCATTACCTCAACCTATTTTTCCTAGTGCTCCTCATTTTCCTTTGCATTGTGGAAAGGATTATGATCTTGTGGAACAACTCAAAAATAGTCCTGCTAATATTTCTTTATGGGATCTTATTCAAGTGTCACCTAATTACCATAACATGCTTCAAAATGCTTTACAAAAAAAAATTATCCCTCCTAGTGCACAACCAAACATTGCAGTAGCCCTAATTCAAGGTATGAACTCAATTAGCTTAGAGATTACCTTTCATGAGATGAGTTGCCTCCATTAGAAGTGCAAAAACAAAATGAGGCTTTGATGATAGTGCCTAAAATTAATAAATGTGGAATAAAAAGAACTTTGATTGATAATGGTTCAACACTCAATCTTTTTTAGTTTAAACCTTCTAGATAAGATTGGAGTGGACAAGGCTGTGATTAAACCTAAATATTTATCTATATGTATCTTTGATAGTGGGGGAAGGAATCCTCTTGGTGTGATAATATTTCCTATTAGAGTTTGAAAGGTCACATTGCAAACTCCTGTTCATGTCACACCCAATATTTCATATAATCTTCTCTTGGGTAGGCCTTGGATTCATGCAATGCTTGGGGTACCTTCAACTCTTCGTCGTTTAATTAAGTATGTCTATAACAAAAAGGTCTATATAATCAACGTTGACCCTGAACTAGAAGTTTTTTGCACACTGAGAAAGACAAGGAAAGTCCTTTGAAAACATTGATACCAACTTCTAAAGTAGAGCCCATGCAAGAGGAACAAAAGGAGAACACTATTGAAAAATTCACAAAGCTATTGGATGATGATTGGGGTTTATTGGATTTCATACCTACATTCATGGGAAAATAAAAGATTACGCACAAACTAGCACAAGAGAAATAAATAGACATAATATCAACACAAGATAAGTATTCAAAATCATGTGAGTTTACAACTTTTAGCAAAGAAGAGGAAAACACAAATTATAAATCTACTTATGAAGAGTGTTACCATGAGCAACCACCAAATCCAAAAGTGATGGAAAAGATTTATGGAAGAGGGTATGAGCTATTGAAACAACTTGGTTATAATGGAAAAGGATGTGGTGCTAGAGAACAAGGTATCCATATCCCTGTAGAGCCCAATAGACAAGAAACAACTAGTGGTCTTGGTTACTATCCATCGAAAGAAATGAAAGCATCAAATAAACCTATGCCTAATATTAATATCATCACGCAAAAAACTCCTAGGACATCTTAAAACACATGTCTTGGTAATAATTGGATTTCATTATATTTTACACCATCCTTTATGGGAGAGTACAAAATCTTGCAATCTAAAGAGTCTTGTGTATGTATGATACCTTGTACTAAGCAAGACATACCTTTGTCACAAAATAAAGGAAAATCTAAAATTGATCAAGAGAGTACCTTTTTGAGGCTTCTCCAAGCTTGCTTGATATCTCTCCCTCCAAGAACATGAAAGAAATTTCACAACAAAAGTTCATTTTTTGCATATCATCAAGTACATGGGCATTCTACTAATGAATGTAAGGCTTTGAGTAATAAAATTCAACATCTTAAGGATTGTGATGCTCTTCCTTGTGTTGATGCACCTATTTCCTCTAATTGATAATAATTTTCATCCTATCATGTTTCTCATCACTATGTTTCATTGGTAGCTTTACACATTTTTCTCATTTCCATTCATGGTGGTACAATTTTAGGTGCAACCATATTTCTCTTGGCAGCAACATAATAGTTCTTGTTGGTTGTCTTTGTCTCTATCATTGGGGGCAAGGATAAATAGTCTTTAAGAGATTTGTATTCTTTCCAAGGATCCTCTCATTCTCTCTTTCTAATTAAAATAGCAACATAGAAAGTATGTTGACATTTTAATTGGGGGGCATATTCTCCCCCATTCATTATTTACATGCTACCTTAGTGATGATATCATAGATCTCCTAGGAAGTATGAACTTTTTATTCAAAGTGTGGCCTTCTCAATTCATGTGATGTGTCTTATTGGTGGTTTCAATGGGCTTTATGTACTTCAAGATTGCAACCTTTCTTGGCATATGACATTCCTCTTAGTGGAAATGCTACAGATTGCATTCCCTAAGTAGTGAATCTTTTATCCTCAACTAGTCCTTTCTTGGAGACATTAGCCACAACCTTCCCTAAGGTGAGACATTTTATGAAATAAGAAAAACCCCTTTGAGTATCATATTGCAAGTATCAAGGCCACCAAGCATAACACAACTTGCTTGCCAGTGGAGCCTTTATGTTTTTCAAGGCCGCCAAGCATAAGACAACTTGCTTTCCAGTGGAGCCTTTTTTGTGTGGCGCCTTATCAAATTTATGAGAAGGTATAAATTTGATATGATTAGTACAATGGGATCATAGAATGAGACATGACTTCCCACTAGCCACGTTTTGGGGGCTCACCTAGTGGACAACATATATTTCACTAGCCCTTGTGAGCATATTTTTCATTGCAATCAAGCATAACACAACTTGCTTGCCTATGGATCCATGTTGTTTATAACTTATTTTACATCCTTGTGAGTGTATTTTATGGATTTTGCATAATTCAACTTGCTATTCCGTCTTTCTTTCCTCTTGCCATTAATTTTGACATTGTATGTTTATGTATCTTGTCTTACTATTTCATATCATACATTCATGTGTGTCCCTTTTTTCTTATGTTGGTTTCCCATGGGATCTTGGATACTTGGGGCTTGAACAACCTCCTTTATATTTTTCATCCTATCCCATCAACATTTGTGCACTTGGACCCCTCTTGACATATATTTGTCTACTTTAGTGTGAGTTTGAGTGTAGGGCTCATCCTCTCACTAAAGTGGAGGCTAAATTTAGTGTAGGAAAATGTAGACCTTTACATTTTCACACTATGTTTGGGTCACCTCATTTAATTGGACTTAATTGAACCTCTAATTGGCCTAAAATTTCATTTACAAGCCTAATTAATTGTAATTTTTGAAAGGGGAATTAATATTTAATTAATGCAATTATCATTTTTAACACCTCAAAATGAATAGGTCCTAGAAATTTAGGTTAGGACACATTCACCCTTTGGTGAATAGGTCCCATTCAATTGCTAAATTCAAATTTAAAACATGTTTTTGGTAGCATTTTTGTGATCCCAAATTCAATTTCAAATGTCTGCTTACAATGTTTAATTTTAAGGAAATTATAAAATTGTTTATAAAAGCAAGGTCTTTTCATCAATTCAAATCCTAGAAGAACCCCAAAATTTTAAGAGAGAATTCACAAGAGCTAAGATTATTGTCAAAGGTGTTCAAGAGTACATATCTCAAGAAATTGTTGTAGCATTCAATATCTCAAACATCATGTCAAAGTTATCAAGCATCATGCATTTTTTTAGAGCTAGCATTGTGATGGAGGTTCAAGAATTCAAGCATCAAGATCAACACTCAATCAAGCCATTTATGCAAGATCAAAACCTTGGAGATATCTACTGAGTTTTATCCCTTCAGGGGTTTCAAATCAAGGTTTTGGTGAGTTGCACTATAGCAATTGTTCATTCGTCATTCCTCTCATGTTTCATTATTTCAATTCAAGGTTAAATTACCAAAATAGGGTTTGACCAAGGAAAATCCCCAATCACCAAAAACAAACAATTTTTCCCTCTTGTGTTTGTGTTGCATATCTTAGGTTGAAGAAGGATTGAAGATCTATCAAACAGCAAAATTGGAAAAGTTGTCAAAGTCGCCAAAGTTATCAAATTGTAAAAATTGTCAAAGTTGTCGTCAATCTACGAAAACTCACTTATAGGATTTATTTCCAACATTCTTACTATGAAATACAAAGAATTTGGGAGTGTAGACATAGGACTATAGGACCCAAAAAGTAATTTCAGAAAGCCCTACAAAGATCCATTCACCCTTATGTGAATAAGTCCTAGAGGACACTTAACAACAATATTTTGATGATAGGTGTAGAAATACTAAACCTTCTAACATTTTTCTAAAAAATTTAGGTTCTGATAGATTAAGGTTTAATCTTTTGGTT
Organism: Sequoia sempervirens; assembly: GCA_007258455.2. Classification (NCBI taxonomy): domain Eukaryota; kingdom Viridiplantae; phylum Streptophyta; class Pinopsida; order Cupressales; family Cupressaceae; genus Sequoia; species Sequoia sempervirens. The sequence goes on from VDFB02000013.1 coordinate 179,405,761, forward strand.
TCATGTTTCACATTCCATTTTTGGGTCTATTTTCTATTTTTAATCTTTCTCCCAAAAGTGTTGTTTTAGCATATTTGGCCTATCCACACACACATAAAGGAAATGATTAGATCTTTCATAGAATTGACTCACCAAATGGTTGAAAGTTAATTCTATCTTGGAGGATTTCATTTCTTGAATGAAATAGAAGAAGGTAGGTTCATTGCACCCCTCTTTTACCCTTTTTATTTATTGAAACCTGGTAATAAACCCCCATTTTTCTATGTTTTGGTGAACCTACACTCTTTTTATATGTTTCACATTCTATACCAACTCTTACACTTTTCCAATATTGTTTCATTTCATCGCCATCCTAATCTTCATATTTCTAACCCATCTCCCCACTTTTACCCATTCCTCATCCCTCTAGGCCTTTCTCTCATTTTGAGAGACCACTCAAGTAGTTTCAACCTACCTATTCTCTCAAGGGGACATCCCTAACCCATTTCTTAAATCTTGTTCATCCAAATGCCTATGGCATCCTACCTCTAGTTTTATCCTTTTAAAAAATTACAATTTTATTATAATTTGAAACAACATTTCTTCTTCTAGTCATAATGTCATCCAAAAGAAGGGAAAATGTAGACACCTACAATTGAGTACATCTTAATTTATCACATCTAACATCACCACATTCAATACTTTCAACATCAGGTTTGTTCTACATACCTATCTAATAATTATTTTTGTACTAATTAAAAAATTAAATTTATTTACTTATTTATTTTTAACCAATCTATCCCATTTATCAATCTAACTAGTTCTCTAGCGTTAATTGAATAAATTTCCTTTTATTTATTCAATTAGTTTAGATAATTCATCCCTTTCTCCTAATATTTTCACTTTAAATGAATAAATCACAATTATTTAATTAAATCAATTTCAACTTCTTCGACATTCACAAAAAAGTAAAAAAATGTACCAATATTTATTTAATTTCTCTAAAATCTCCTTCATTATTAGTTGAATAAATTAATCAATATTAAAAAAAATAATCATTTGCACATTATCAAAATCCAGCCTTGCACATGACTCCAAATTTGGCACATGACTCCAAATGCCCATGGCTTCAAAACAAAACTCCTTTCAATATCCCCATTTCATCAAAATTGATTAAATGTCCACCCTTCATCTTTCTTCCATCTTTGTCCTAATCAAGTGCACCAATCACATGGGTATGTGCAGGATCATGATGGGCCAAAAGGTGGCAATATGATGGGTATGTGGCTAACGACTATTTTTTTACCCAAAATTGATGAAACGAAAAGGGTTTTTAAAGGAGATTTTCAGATTTCCATCAATATAAATTATGCTTTACTTTGAATTTAATAAGTAATTATTATTCATTTTCTATTGAAATTACGACTAAAGTCCTGATTGATAGGTCAATTGAAAAAAATCTATAGCTTTCAAACGGTATCACATTTTTTTAATCCAAAACATGCATCACATTCTATGCTTCACATACTATAGGATTAAAAAAAGAAAAATTGAATTTCATTAAGTTTTGACCAAGTTAAGGTGGGTCAAACATGTAGGTTACATATTTTTTAAAGGTTGTAATAAAAATCATAATTAATTATTTTGCCAGGAAAAATTACAAAAATATGCATCACATCGGGGCATGAATTCGATCTACTTATACGTAAAATATTATAAAAATAATTATCATTTTATTGTGGTTAGAATTGGTCAAACAAACACCTACTTCTTATTTTTCCTGAAATTTAAGTACCACTACATTGAACTTTCAAATTTTCATCAAATAAAATGTTTTTTAAAGAAAAAAAACCTAGTAGTTTAGAAACTACATTCAATTTTCTACATATTCTATTCTTACATATTTTTGAAATAATATAGATAACTTATTCAAATTTTCATGTCAAGTTGCCTAACTCTGATTTTTCTAAATTTTTTGCCACTTAAGGAACTATTTTTTCCATGATGATCCTATACATACCCACATAATACCACTTATCACTTCCTCATTATCTCCTACATGAGAATCAATGTCAACCCTCCATCTACAATATCAAATCCTACCCATTTATCAATCAAACCAAAAATCTATAAATATGAGGATCTCCAAAACCATTTTCAAAGGAAAGAGGATGCAACAAAATTATGCTGCGAAATTATTGAGCAACCTACATTAAATATTACATTGAGTAATCAAATATGATCATCAAATACTTATGTTGATAAAAAATCATTTATTTTATCTTTTTTATATTTTTTAATTCTAACCCAAAAGAAATGCTAATATTAGATAAGAGTGAATATTTTATTTTGTTTCAATACTCTTTTAATTCTTTACTTTAATTTTCATATTATCAAATGCTAAGATAAACATGATTTGTTATTCCTAAATTGAGATTGATGACTAAGAAAATAGCGATACTCAAAAATGTATCTTTCAAACATACTAATAATCATTTTAACCTATGATGTTTCCTATATTTTTTTAAACATTAAACAATGCCCCTTCCAATAAAAAAAATTGCTTAGAAATGTATCTTATATAATCTCATTGTTATATGTACTTCGATATTATCAAACGTTAACTCTTTCTATCTTAGCAATGGCCATTTATTTTATTTTATTTTATTGATAAAGACATCCCCGAGTAAGAAAATTCTCTTGGTAGCCTTACTATACTTTTGTTATCGTAACATGCTAATCAAATAAGAAGATTTTAATGAATTATTTTTGACATGGATTCCAAACATAAGTTGGTTGGGTAAGCTTTTTAAAATAACATTTGAATTTTATATTTTGATTAATTTAAAAGTAATAATATAAATAAATATAATTTATGTTTTGTTTCTATTATTGTATTTTAATAATTTAAAATTAATTAATCAAAATATTTGATTAAATTGATTGTTAAAAGTTAAACATTTTAAATTGTTTAGTGTAATTTTTAAAAAAAACTAATTTAGTATTATATTTTAAAATTTATTAATATTGTTAAAAAACATTTTACTTTTTTATTATAATTGAAAAAATAAAAATAATATTTATTATTTATTTTGGCAATTCATTAAATATATATTATTATTAAAAACTTGTATAATTACACTACACTAAATGCATAGATTGAATACTATTCTAGCATTTCAATCTATACTCATTTATGATCATAAGTAGCAGCGCATTGCTCCTCTCTCTAGATAACAATGAGCATCTTCACTAGCAGATGCTATGGAAAATACCTCCTACTTATCAATTGATGAGCTAAAGGGGCACTATAATGAATGGTTCATGAGGCACAACACTAGCTTAAAATTTTGCAAATGGGGTTGCAAGTTAAGTGGGCTTAACCTTGGAGAAAACTCTTCGGTTAAGCGCGCTTGAGATGGAGTAGTACTGAGATGGGTGACCTCCCGGGAAGGCACTCCCAGTGCTTCCACCCTGTGAGCATCACCTAAATGCAATGAATGCTAAGTGGACCATCCATTATCATGAGAGATGGGTTCCTCCGAACCACTACTCATGAAATATGGGTCAATGAGTTTGACTCTTAAAACTACATGATTGAATCCTGATAGCAATATCATAATTTAACACGTTGTAGATAATACCTCCTACTTATCAAGATGCAGACAGTTTAAATGAACCATTCTAAATAAAGTGTTCAGGATTGATATATAGCTATTAAAGGAAAAAACCTCATATGTAAATCAAGGATGTGTATAATGCAATATTAACAAAGAGAGAGTGGGCACGAGAAGTACCAAATGACTGTCAAGATTTGATTCCGAGGATTCCCTCTGAATTGTCTATTTCGTCTGTGCTCCAGAAACCAAACAACAGCTCCTGTGAAGAGGAAAAATGTAACAGTAGTTATCCACATGGCCGGGGTAAAGGGGCGCAGGAAGGCCCAAGGGTCACTTGATCCCTCGTCTGAATTTGCTACCACCATTATAAGTCCAGTCTCCGTGTAAGGCTGTGTGAAATCCACATATTTGCTCCGATTCGCAATCACTGCTACATTCCCGACTACCGCATCGAAATTCTGCTCAGGTTTTAACATTTTATTGCACTTAGTCAGTTGGTAATAAAGATTTACAATGCAGAAAGAAAGAGAAGTTAACTGACCCGCAGATAGACCTGGTAGACGAGGTCATCATAGTAGCCCGTAGTGATATTGCCAGTTCCATATGGTTTCAATTCATAGGGTAACTCATA